>JARJDT010008620.1:0-18010 GCA_030264655.1 Leptusa sp. GC000079
TTGCGTGAAGATATATACAACACATAACATCATTTATGCGCGCATCATATGCAAGAAAATGAAATCATAATGTGATTTATTGATTTTCATCATCGCTAAACATCATAGTTAAGTATCGTCATGGGCGAAGTTTGAGGTTATGGTTATATTAACAATGAAATCTTGAACTATCACATTTCCAATTCTGGTAATTTGAAATAACAATAAAAATAAGGCATTATAATAATGCTACGCCAGTGAAAAAATGGTAGGCTATATGAATGAAAATTATTCATGTTAAGAGAAGCGCTCAATTATGCACACAACTATTACATTATCATTAGCTCATGCATTATTTAAAATGCGATTTTTGTCGTTTGTTGATGTAATTTGTTTATAAGGTCGCCCATAACTTAGTATTTCTTTTTTCTATTCATCATTAACCAAGCATTTTTTTGTGTATTTCCTCATTTATGAAAGCCCTTGGTTAATAAATCAAGTAACCAATCAGTATCCAAATCCCAAATAAATTCGCCTAAAGTGATCAATATAAGATAAGTAAGTTAAAAGTTATGTATTATTGATATTCACATTTGCAGTTAGATTTATGAATTAAAATTCGTACAATATGCAAGGCAAGCGTCACAGCGTTCCGCGTTGTGTTCGGACGCGAATCAGTGACACAATGATAGGCATTCGTTAATTAGTATCCAGTTAGTTGAGTTTGCCTGGACAATGGACGATGGCTAATGTAGCATGTTCATGTCATCGTGCATGTGTGCGATGGTGTCATCCGTTCTCGAGCGCGTAGCCGTAGCGTTGCCGCCGACGCCGACGTGCATAGTGAAAAATTACAAATTCAAATTTCTCTTATCTCAACGCTCGCTAGTCGCGCACTGATGATGCCTACTTATTGATATCAATAAAGATTCATAATTTGCACATTTGAGCACCAGATAACAGGAAGCGTTTTATGTAATTGGCATCAACGATATATATTTTTTTGTTAAATGAAACTACTGAGTGTTACAAAAACACAAACACAAACGACATCTCTGATATTTTAAATAAATATTAACTCATTAAGATTTAAAGGTTATCAGCGAATGAAAATGCAAATGTAAACACATATGTTTTTAATTAGACGCTAACTTATTATTATTATTTAATGTTTAATTTTAGAGTATACATTTGTAAATAAAGAAGTGTGACAATTTTAAGTTTGCCCGCACGTCATTAGATTTTTTCATGCTCAAGTCTGCGCAAATTCACGTCTTAGTCATTTGCGGTTGGCGAAATGTGCGCAAACTTTTTCAACTTATTCGTCTGCGCGTCTGTCATTTATTATATTAGTAATTCCGAAGTAGGTATTTGGTCCGGAAATTGGTAGTGGTAGCAAGTGAGACACACATGCGCGCTTTGCTTACATACTAAACAACATCAAGTACTTATACAGGGTGTTCCTTAATGGTTGTATCAAACGCTCAGAGGTGATAGGAAATGCAATCCTGAAGAAAATTGGTCGTTTGGAAAAAAGTCCTATCTTCAATGGTTTTCGAGATATTACAACTTAAATTTAGTAGTCTTCATGTTGTTAGGCGCCATTAATACAAGTGGGAAAGTAGGTGTTTCAAAATTATGATACCATTATTTCCATAACAACAATTTTAAACAATAATTATTAAGTGACTTAAGTCAATTGCAGGTTTAATTTAAAACATTCCATTAATTTTTGATAAATTATCAAAATGGAAAGATTGTCCTCACGCGAATTTGCAGACATAGTTTTTGATTTCCTAATCGCCGACAGCCGTATTGTCGGACAATTCAACTGATATTAGAAAGACTTGCGGTGATGGCTCCCATTTTGAGCATTTATTGCAATAATTAACTTATTTTTCATACCTTGACGTTTCATTTTGTTGTAATGGAAATAAAACTATAATAATTTTGAAGCGATCAATAGCGCCTAACAACATGAAGACTGCTAAATTAAGGTTGTAATATCTTGAAAACCATTGAGGATAGGAACTTTTTCCATAGGACCTATTTTCTTCAGAATTGCAGCTCCTATCACTTCTTAGCGTTTGATGCAACCATTAACGAACACCCTGTATAAATAAATTATGCTCAAAGCCAATAGGAAAAAAATACTCACTTTTAAGTTGATGAATTAAGATTTGCGTTAGGTTTATGCTGAGATCTTCACATGACTTTGTCTTCGGCTCGATACATTATAGTTCTGCAAAAATACAAACAAATATTATTTTTCTCCCGACACAACTAGACAGACGTCATATTAAGAAAACAAAAGAATAATTCCATTTAAAATTGTGTGCGGTTGAACACGTGCCATAAGTCGCAAACCGCGGCAAAAACAAAAGCTCAACAACAAATCGAACATTAAGAGAGATTCAGGTGCGTTGCTCGTGTCGTGTTGGGGTGCGATATTAATAGAACGGTTACAGCTAATTTGCGTTCGTTTCGCTTTCGTTGCACATTGCAGCGCTGCACGCATTCAAGTTGCAAGATGCAAAGACGAAACGCAAGATGTAATCCGATACTTCTTGGCTGTTTGCCTCAGCGCTCCGCGCATGTTGATTTCAAAGTCATTTCATTTTTCGAATTCGAACTGAAGCAAAAGGCAAGTCTCAGGTCCAAGGGGTTGAAATCGCGTTGGCGTGTTGCTCTCAGTCCGCCACGTGCGCATTCGTAAACAGCTGTGGCACGGACCGCAGGAGACTCTAATTTACTGAAGACTACAGGCATGCAAGGAGTGCGCCATAGATTTGAGTCTTATCGATGTTTCAAACGCGAACGCATCATAAACTTAACATAAGTAAAAGCAGCGCGTGCCAAATTTCCGCACCGCTAGACAGACACATGTGTCTCAATCTTTAAGTTTCATCTCATATCTCCCCTTGCTTCGAGTCCCAGTCTTAAATTTATTGAAACAGGAAACAGGAACAACGAAGTTATAAGTCAAGTCAGGGATTCCTCAATTTCACCTTAAGTCATGTTTTTATAGATATTTTACAGCTGCGCAAATTGTGATCATTTCATTCGCGTGGTCGGCGTGGTGCGATGAAGCTTTTCAAATTGACTTAAATATTTAGATATTTGGCGTTTCGTTTCGTTATCTTGAGAGATGTTCGATGCCTTGAATCGAACCGTCAAGCGCAAGTTCACCATATAATATCTAACAGCTTTCGAGATAAAATGTTATCATCGCTCTCCGATGCTCTCGGAGTGAACATGTTTATTGTGTACTTACTTGCCATCAACATACTCATACACACGCACACACACCACATATGAATAAGTACAACAATCTATGTACACTTGTTATTTATTTAATTAACGCAATTTAATTAGCGGAAAATTTATTTTTTATTAATGTAGAATGTCATTGTCGTTGTTGTTCGTATATATTCGTATACTTAAAGGGTGAACAACTTCAGTTCGAGTTTGTCTTTTCATTCTGTTGTATGAAATGAAAAACGGCAATTATTTTTAGAAAATCGTGATCACCGCGTACTTAGACTGAGACCAAGAGCAAGAGACTCCCGCAGTAAACACATTTTCATCAGCGCATTGTGCGTTGCATTTCCGAGGAAAAGTAAAACGTAAATCCGAGCAAGTTCAACAATTTTCAGGGTTGTCCAACGTACAACGTATTACACATTACAGGCAAACAAAATGTTAATGAATGTTTTGTTTGTTGTCTATGGATATATGCACAAAGTACGTTAAACTCATGCATATAGACAAAGATGATAAAGTTTAGCAAACTAAATAAATAATAAACATTGCAACAGTAACTCGCTGCTACTATAAAACCGATATGAACTTTTATTATAGTTATAATGTACATAATATTGTAATTGCAATTGAATAACTTTCTTTAGTACATTGCCGTAATCATGCGAAATGTCGTTGTCTCTTTGCTCAGTCATAATAAAAATAATCAACAACTTTTGACTTCAAATGCGTCAGTTTAATATTAAAGTAAGGTTAAGGTAATACCCGTTAGCCGCCGCCAGAACGTGCGAGCGTGACAAACATGTTTTTGTACAAATTGATTAATTTATAGATATTTTAATAAACAAATCAATAAATTAATTGAGTTATTTTGATGATTTTGAATGTATACGGATAATAAATTGACACGATCGCATGTTGACTTAGAGCCACTTTAGAAATCAAAGAATTGCTATGAAAATTACTTGTAACATTTTCGCGCATTCTCTCGCTTAAATTGTCATTGCCTGAAAGCAGAATATGTATAGAGCATGTTCAAAATTATTCTGAAATTTGTCGAAAATGTCGATTAAAATGTTGATATACATCTCTGAGAATGCAAATTCGCGGAAATTTACGTAATTCCCCGACGTTCAAAATGGCTCTTAAGTTTCGAATTCGATATAAGCAGATATAAAAATTTAATTTTATTGTAATTATCAAATTCATTGTCGAATGTTGATTTGTGTTGTGTAGATATCAGTAATTGCCGGCATTAAGCATTATAGATAGCAGATAGTGATAAGGATACAAATACATATACAATTGTGATCAGATAAGATCCAACTGATAGCATTTCTCTTTAATTGAACGATATGCGGTAGTGCTCATGTGTGATAAAATATTCAAGCAAAAATTATCAATTACGAACCTGATGGTCCATTTTCGGTCTCGTGTCCTGACTTCGGAATCTATAAAAGCAAAAAAGGGACGAAATTATGTTTTGTTCCCAATGTTCCTGTTTAGGTGATAATATAAAGGGATTGCCACTGCGACTCCATCTGGCGGCCAGAGGAAGAAAATGCAATACGCGCCGAATATCATTGCATTTAAAAACACGTTAATTATTTTCATCGCATCTGAGAAATTTGTTCGATTTTGCAACGCAAAAACAGGCAGGCAATCAGGCAAAAGTGGATAAACAACAGTTTACGTTTACGTTTTTGATTCATCGATGCATATATTTGTTTTATTTGGGGGCTGGTCGTGGTCGCGAGAAGCAAATGAAGAGTAACCAGTTTGACAAGGCAGCGCGAAAGAAGAACCTTGCACGCAACTTGTAAGTACGCGCAATTGCGCTAATTACTCGCCGCATATTTTACTGCCAATTCCACAAAATTGAATCTTCAATTTTTGTTTCAATTTTCAATGCAACGTACAATCGCTATGCGAGAAAAATACTTGACCTTTGTTGGCCTGCCTGTTTGATTCTTTGGCTTGGTTCTCGTTCAAACCGTCATCGTCGAGTTTCGTGTTGTTGGTGGAGAGGTTGTCGTAGTTCGAAACCTTCAATGTCGCACTAATACGCCAAGGCCACTTAGCACGTTTAACAATTTAAACTTTAACTTGCTCGCTGTTGGTGTTGATACACACCATGTTTACCAATCTGAACTGTACCGCGAATACAGCAGGAAAACAACAGCAACAACAAGAACAACAGCAATAACAACAAATCAACAAAAACAACAATCAACAAATAGCGCGTTTTCCGTGCGGTGCAGTACGCGACGAACGGCGACGGTGGCACTTATTTTCTGACTTACAGCGTTATACTATTTTTTTTTTCCCCGGCCGAGAGCAATTCCGCCAATTTAGCGCATTGGACAAACGACGGACGACAGACACTTGCTCGCGCGCGCTTACACATACATATGGCACTACTAGCCAACTTTTTACCATACATCAAGTGCACTCTGCCACTGCTTTGGCTATGGGTATGGACGTTGTTATGTGGTGTGTCCCCGCGCGGCCCCCGCACTCAAGTCAGCAGGCCTGCTGATAGCAGCGCAATGTCCCCCTCTTGCCGGCGAACGCCCTGCCCTGCCGCTGCCACTGCCACTGCTGACGTCAGTCGTGGATACACAGAGTCCGCACTCAGCTACAAAACAGTCAGATGCGATATTGATTTTGAGAAAAGAACAAGCCTACAGGCCAATTGAATAGAATCTTGTCTTTCAAAATTCAAATTGGTTCCGATAAGACAAGCGGCAAGTTCAATTTCATTGAATCTGCGACTCGAAGCAATAGCATGGTAGGCGCAGTGTCAATGAGCCAAGCCGCAAGCGCCACTGCACTGCTGCTCAAATGCAATAGATAGTAGTCGATGGCGATAACGTAATGATATGTGCGGTTTTTGCCTTTACTTTGACCGACTACTATTGACTAATTCAAGTTTGGAGTGTTCGAATGTACTTGCGTCTTGCTTTGCCACCAACTTACAAGCTGTAAAACATGACCACTTCCCGATGATGTCATTATGACATCACGCCCGGTAGAAATTCACGTTTCGTTTCGAATAATAATTCTGCGTCTCGATAAGCAATACATACAAATCGAAAAAAGCCTCACCACTCATACCATCAGCATATACTTGCTTACAACAAAAGAACAACAAAATAAACAGAAAACAAAAATGACATCGCTATTCTTTTTCACCATTTTTTTTTCTCGCCTTTTTGCAAAGTTACTGTTCCTTTGACACAAAGACCTAATTTGTAGATGTGGTACATCAGAATAGATTCATATTGGACAGGTTGTGGTAGATTCGCTCCAAGGGCCTTAAACAGCTGATTGATTGGAAAATTCTAAATCAACAAGTATCAATTTTCGGTTACAACTTTGAAAATCTACCCGCATTGTAGGCAACACACTTAACAGGACGATTTAAATTTGCAACGGATTTTATTTAACCTACCACTTAACTGCTGATTAGATTAGCACCCTTCGGCGACTCGGCAAGGTTATAAATAAAGTAATGAGGCAACACAGGTAAGTATTCATCAGATCTTGTTATTTTAGTAATTGATACAATGATACGTTGTTACAGTTAGTTAGATATGCAGTTGTTTCTGTTTCCGCTAAGTTTTTACATTGCTAACTCTAGTGTCCTCTGTTATTTATCTAGTTAAAATTTGGTGCGTTTACATTGTACATACACTGATTGATTCCATTGTTCATATTCATATTTTCATGTTAGTTAAGAACCGGTATCGAGATAACTTAACACAGTTTAAAGTTCTGAAAAGTCAGTCTCGCTTCGTGAAAAGTCAAGCAGAATAATTGAGGTTTGTGATATCAATACTTGTCTTTGATACTTTGATTGATTATGTTTGTGTGTTTGACGCAATCTCTAAATTCCTTATAGTTTATGACTAGCCCATTTTCCAGTTAAAATAATCGTATCTCTTTCGCTCTTCACTTATCTTAGAAAAATATGCATTTAATAATAGTATAAATAACATAATATAATTAAGTAGTTTCTCTTCATTCTTCATTTCTTTTCTTTGCTAACTTAATAGTGACATTTTTGGTTTGTTTACTGGAATGTATAGGTAAATCACATGTAGGTTTATTTGTAAATTGTGTATGAGACTCCTTAATTGAGGATGGACGCTTCCTCGGGAATATGCCTGAAATTGTGCCGCGTGTTCCAAAAATGATAGGGTGGGCCCTCCGTGAAGCAATACTTCATCTCCAGCGGGGTATCATTCTCCACATAGTACATTAGATAGAAGTTGCACATTTCGTCTGCATTCGTTGGCCTTTAACATCTCCGTAAATAATTGTTCTGTAATTTGTTTAAAAAAAAACTTACCCGACATGTGTATCGCGATTTCGATGGCTCTCCATTGTGCATCTTGCTGCCAAGAAGTCTCCTTTACTGATTGGACTATTACTGAAAGTCGGATAGAACATTTGAGGGGTTAGAGGGTCGCGTTTGCCCAATTCGACCCATTCGTCTTCGCCCATTGCGTTTTCTTTGACCTGATAACCACTGACTACTTTTCCGAGACTGTGCGTGTGTGTGCGATACGCAAAGGGATATATGACTTTGTCTTCCTCGATCTGACATTCGGATTCCATTCGAGTGACACTACGCGGAGGGATATTACCTGCAGTCGCTAGTAAAACAACTCCTGCTAGTTTATTTTGCCTGGAAAAGTTTCAATAGTTAGGCGACGAATGACAAGCGAATAAGTGCGTGTCGTACGGTTCTTCAGTGTAGACCAAATTTACCCCCGAACTGTCAATCACTTCTTTCGGGAACTTATGCGCATAGTGTATCTGCAGGACGAGGTAGGCGATCTGCGTGCCTTGGCCCACTTGGAAACCAACGCCATCGGGAAGACTGAGTGCTGCTGCATCACGTGCCCATGCATAAACAACCTACAAATATTCAAAGTGAAAATAACAGACGTCCGAAATCAACAGAAATCCAAAATTGTAACCTACGTTGGATCCCTCTGCACACGGATTCGCCTTAGACAGGCCACTATCTTCGGAAGATGATGCCATTTCACCACAATCCCTAGGTTTTTAAATATATTGTTGTAAGAAGAGGAAATTGCTTAAAGAATAGCCTTACCAGTAGGGTTTGCTTGTTCCCGGTTTGGAACAACCGAAAAGGATCATGTGGTGAACGGTATTCATAGTCGCATTAGGTTCGAAACCAACTGCAAATTACATTTTAAAAATTGGATGAATAGAAGAGAAGAAATGGGAAAGTTGAAAATACCTATATAAAAACTTCTATCCGGCACGACTTTAACAGGTGTGCAGAGGTAGAGTTCATCCTGTAATGAAGATAATTTGGTTACTTTATCAATAAATCAATATGTTCAACGCGAAAACGCAAATCGACGTTAAATAAAGCCAGATCTGAAATTGTGAGTTTGGAGAGTATGACGCAGATCCGGGATTTTATCCAAAGTTGCGTAGGCGTGAAGGTATTGTTTTGTATTCCAATCTCAATAATGATTAAGTGGCTACCGTTTACCTACTTTTACGTGGCAAACACTTAAATTTTGTGATTTACGCAATCATTACAAAATTATCATAAACCTGAACAAATGTTAAATACATTTTAATTTGTTTTGGATTAAATTTTATCTCAAAAGCGACATCAATGAAATGAAGCAAATGCGCACGTGCAAACAATCAATATGAATAGGACACCTGAATTGAAAACGTAAACCATGTAAACGTAAAACATTTAAATGCATTAGCATTATTAAATTGGCCAAGTGTGCAAGAGAAAAACTTAAAGGTCAAAGCGCTCCCACCAGCTACCTTCATCTCAGTTGAATCACTCAACCAGACCAGGCTGTTTGTCTTTCGAGATGACTGTTTGTATTTCACAAGTACAGCATGTTTGAAATGTCGTGCAAAGTGCACGTTTATGATGTATGCGAATCGAACTCACCCTGAACGGATTGACGTAGGGCATGAAGAGCTGATACTTTTTCGCCTCGTATGTGACGACATCGTCGACAATGACTACAAGCAACAGAAGAGCGATGCCCATATGGTGCAGCTCCATAACTACCACACTCCGTCGAGTGTTATGGAGGTATAAGCATGAAGTAAATGCGCGGTGTGGAATATCGATTCAAAGACTTTTCTAGTGGGCAAGCTCTTCGTCGCCGCTGACGATGATGGCCGAAGCGCTAACCGGTGTTGCCGGTTCAACTACGACAATGAGTAATGCATGCAGCTATTTGCTTTTACTCCGACCGATTTGTTCGTCTACTGTTAAATCCCCACTTTCACTCCGACCAACAATTTAACAATTACAAACTAGTACTAAACGCACGGCGCACCGGAAATGAATATATTATGTTTGAGTATGAGCAGGAATGGGTTAATGCGATAGCGACATGCGAGGCTTTCAAATTTTACTGATAACGCAACGATAACGAAGGGAATCGCTCAATAAATCAACGATTAGTTTTTTTATAGGGTCGCATTTTTGTCTATTTTAAAACGAAATGAATAGTCAAGTTTTAATATTTATCCAAATATATTTAAAAAATACGCATTTTTAAGATAACAAGAGGAATTAAAACATTAATCAGTCCAGTCGTCATCTTCGTTAGACTCAGACAAATCGCTCTTTGTAGGAGGTGGTGGGATCATAGCAGACACTTTGTCCATAACCGATTGGTTCTCTTTATTCCCCGAAATTCCCTTTCGACGCATTGAGAGTTTGGCATGCAAATCGGCCATTAAATCACCAGTCTGCAAGTAGGTTAAATTATGTATAACAACCTTAGCACTAAAACTTTATTTAAACTTACTGGAGCAGGTTCTATGTTTGGATCCATTCTGCCTGATGAATCAGATTTGGATCTGAGATTCTTAGACCCGCCTGCTTGCCGAATTGCTTCCATCAAACCTGCCCTACCATTATCCACAGGCACTTCCTTAGGCTTTTGCACCTTAGCTTCTACCTTTAGAAGTTTGGTAATGGACAAAGAAGCAGGTTCAGGAAGTGAATCGGGTTGTGCAGCCAGAATTTGAGGAGTACTATTTTGAGTTTCCTCAGTTGGTTGTTTTTCAACATAAGTTGTAGATGTAACTAAAACTGGTACTTCCTGTTTTGGGTGAGTAATTTCTTTTGGTTTTTGAGGTTCCTGTATATCTTCGATTTCAGGAAGATCTGGAATGGACAGGGAGCTAAGGGGTGTCGTTACTGAAGGAGCTATGACCATTTCTTGGCCTTCCTTCAGATGATACCGCAGATCATCAGCAATACCAGGCAAATCAGGCAGATCCAAGGGCACATCGATACTGGGTACTTGCCCTAAGTGTGGGGCATAGAAATAAGTCTCCCTTTGATTACGGACACCTGCCAGTGGAGCGCCCCCAGAAATGGAAAAGGGCGCCGCTCCGATCTCAATGGGATCATCTTCCCTTTTTCCTGCATTGGAGTAACTGATGTTCTTATCAACGCTTCCACCCCGGTAGGGATTCTTCCCAGTATTAAAGAGTAATAAGTCATTGACTGTTTCAATATCGTGGGGAACTTCCCCAAGTCTTTGCCCATTTTCCCATTTGCCATTCTTAGCCTTCACTTTGACGTAGTAAAATTGCAAGGCTTGTTCGTCGACACTTTCTCTTTCGTTCTGACTTGATTTATAATCATACGCGAACTTTTTGATTGGTAGTACCCTGTTATCATTATCACCCTCGTCAAAAATTGACTTGTACTGTCGGTTGATGTTTTCAGCCGGATACTTACAGCTTGAAAACACTTGTGTGGCTTTCTTGGCGCCTGATAGTTTGTCAACTTTGGCACTTGCTGTCTGTACCCGTGTTGATATTGCCTCAATTTGCTGTTTGTTTTGCCCGATTCTGTTGTTTATCCTTTTAAATATATCCTCCGAGACATCTGCCAAATAGCTGAGGGCTTCGGCGATTTGTATTATTGTTTCCTCACGGCGGAGATTGTGTGGGATTATTGGAACTTCATATTTCGGATGCATTGCTCTTGGGTTCCGGAAAACACACGGAAATTCAGAAACTTCTTATGCTGATTATGCTAATACACTAAACCCACTATGCTACACACAATATACTACAGCGCTACACTAATAAATTGCATTTGTATTTACACTGTGGTTGTTTATTTGGTTGCCTATAGAAATTACAGTAATAATATATAATTTCTTCTAATCTGTCCAATCTTTAAAAACATGATGCATTTTTGTTGACGGTACATTCTGTATTTGAAGAGTTTAATGTCAATCTTTATTAACTTGACTTTTGAAATTTAATTTCCTCATTATCCTCACGACTGCCACTGTCATGAGTCACGAGGTGAAATTCCACTCGCGTCTCATTACATCCTCATCTCCATAAAGACGTACCTTTCACTTTCTTTATCATATTTCTTTCGTTAGTGAAAGATTTTAATGTTTAAATTTGTCACGTGAAGTGTAAAAAGCTTAATTACTGTTTTCAAGTTTATTTTTATCGAAATAAAATATTTACAAATAAATTGCACGAAAGCATATAAAATACAAAAATATACATCCATTTTAAATAAAAAGCGAAACATTTTTTTTCTCTTTGGTTAACGGTTAAACTATCGCACTTTGCAAGCCAATTGAAGTTAATTCGGTGATGCCCCGGCTGAAGCTCTGTTCATTCGCCGTCACGTTTTTCTTCCTCTTCGCATTCTTTTTTCGTTTTCTTTGTTTACTTTCCTTTTGTGCTGCATCTTTAAGAACTTTGAGAAGATTCTCATTGATGTTTTCCGTTGAGAATTTATGATTTGGTGGCAGCGCTGTGACATTGACATTATTGCTGGATGATATAGCGAAGAAGTCACCGTCGAATGTGTAGTCGTCGTCTTGGCCACGTTTATTCGAAAACGCTCCGCTTGAATCATGCTGGTTCACATTAATGGGAGTGCCGTAGGAAGTGACAGCGCCCGGAGTGCTGTAGCTCACCTGAGGAG
The DNA here is from genome assembly GCA_030264655.1 of Leptusa sp. GC000079. Taxonomy (NCBI): domain Eukaryota; kingdom Metazoa; phylum Arthropoda; class Insecta; order Coleoptera; family Staphylinidae; genus Leptusa; species Leptusa sp. GC000079. The sequence goes on from JARJDT010008620.1 coordinate 12,242, forward strand.
GTTTGTCATACGGTATGAGGCCCCCGAAAGAAGGTACATCGTAACCATTTTGCGTATATGTCGAGTATGGATTAGAAGGGGCTGGTTGACTATACTGGGGGATTTGTGGGGACCCATATGAGTTTGACGGAGGCCCATAGGCATTTGACGGAGCGCCATACGAATTTGACGGAGGACCGTAGGAATTAGACGGAGGACCGTAAGAGTTTGAGGGTGGGCTGTAAGTTGGTACTGGGGAAGGGGCTCCATAATTGGTGTTTGGCGGACCGTAACCGGTGCTTGGGGGACCATACCCCGTACTTGGAGGACCATACCCCGTGCTTGGGGGACCGTAGCCTGTACTTGGTGGCCCATATCCAGTACTTGGAGGACCATATCCGGTACTTGGCGGCCCGTAGTTCGTACTAGGGGGAGCGCCGTAATCGGTACTTGGAGGTCCGTATCCCGTATTGGGAGGACCGTAATTCGAATTTGGTGGCCCATAGCCCGTACTAGGTGGTCCATAATTATTATCAGGCAGGCCGTAACTTGTATCTGGAGTGTAACTCGTCAATGGTGCGCCGTAATTATAAGAGGGTGGTCCATACTGCGGTTTTGGCGGGCCGTATTGCGGCTTGGGAGGTCCGTATTGAGGTTTAGGGGGTCCGTACTGCGGTCGTGGAGCACCATATTTTGGTTTAGGTGCACCGTAAACTGGTCTGGGCCTTCTTCGATAACTCTGGGGTGGTGCTCGGTAAATAATCAATGGAGGTTCTCTTTTTGTCCTTACATTTCCACTTGTAGCAACTTCTTCCCCCACGATTGACGCAACTTGTACCGCAATTAAAATACCAATCCAAATCTAAAATTCAAATTTTTTTCATAAATCCAGTTTGTAGTTTGTATTAAACTAAAGATTGACACTCACTTTCACAACTTTTTCCCAACACATTTTGACCCCTTAATAGTTTTATTTATTTATAAAAGTGCACTATGTCTATAAACTAATGAATTAATCTTTGATTATTGGACTATTCTTGTTGCAATGTGCGAAACATTGTAAACTCGTCGACGTTACTGAAGACACTGGCGAGCAACTGGCAAATAGGAAGAATATATCTGCATGCAAGCGAAGCAAACGCGGATTGCCTACATGCAAGAGAGACTCTCGCTCTTTAGCGCAATAAAATGAAGAAGCACGATGTGCACGAATCGCCGTTTTTAATTTTTTTATAAGAATTTATTATTAGCTACAACTACTATAAGCCAGATGTTATTGAAATGCATTTTATCAATTCAGCTTATAATTTGTATTCGCGTAAAAGGAAAACATGCAGCAACAAAATAAGAAATTAACCCAAAACAAAAGACACTCATTAAATGCATGTTGTTGTTAATTTTGCCATTATTAAGACGCAAATTTAATGAGATTTTCGTAACTGAAACTTTTGGGATTTTAATTAGTTGTGAATCGTAATTAAAACTCATGCAAAGAACAAATGAGGCAATTTGTTGCTACATGTTCAATCCCATTCCAGCGTGCGCGCTAAATATTTATTGTTAAGGCCCTCATCTGTGTTATGGTTACGCAAACGCTTTAACGCATTATCGAAAATTTCTATTCGCAAAGCGCAATCGAAAGTTTTATTGCAACAAACCAACAATATGTGTATGAAAATACCTACTACCTCTTTTGCTGTGGTCTAACTGTGACAAATGTAACACAAACTTACAAACAATAAAAGGCTATCATAAATCCTTGCTTGTCATATGTTAATTCATATATTACAAAACTATTTTCAACTAAAACTATTTAAAAGCAATAACAAAACCCAAACCAAAACCAAATAAATAATTGAATTTCTCTTCTTTTGTTTCATGTTTTCTCTGCCAAACGAATAAATTAATAAATTTAACAAAGTTTGACATGTCTTTTTAATATTTACAATTTTAATTTTCTCGTGAAGATTGTTTATTGTTGATTGTTGTCTTGCTTGTGTTTCAAGAGCCCAGTGCACTGTGCAATGCATTCGAATTGCATTGCACATTCACACATTGCACTTCGTAAAAAGAGGTATAAGCAGCAAAACAACCGAAAAATTGATTGCAAGATCATGAGCGCGAGTGCACTGTTCGTCGTCCTACATGCGCAACCGGTAGATAATCTTATGCTAAACGCATCGGGGCATCGCTCACCTCAACAGCTGACGAAATGCGAAAAGAAAGTACTCACCTTGCACAAAGTACAAATTGAAGTGAGATTACTATCTTGCACTTTGCTATTCCTTTCAAAGATGTTAGTTAAAATCATATTTAGTTTTTACAATTATATCTAAAAGTAAGAAATTTTAAGTGAAGAAAATACTGCCATTGACAACGAAAGACATCAGTGAAAGCGAAAATGAATTGCGTATTTATGCTGTACATTAATGTTGTGGTTGTGGTGATTTATTAATTGTAGGATCGCAAAAAGTTGTTATTGATACTTTTACACATTGATTTCAAATGAAATTTAATTGCAATATAAAAATTTCGTTTTTAAATGCGTGCTGTTTGTGCTATTAGATATAAGATGTCGCTTCCTGTTTGTATTAACTGTCGCTAGATGCCGCTAATATGGAATTGAAGATTTTTAATTTAAAATTAAAATTTCAGATTGAATTATGTAAATTCTCCATGTGCGGCATTAACTTTCTGGTTAAAGTGCTTGCAATTAAAATTAACCAAACAAAAAGCACACACATTTTGCAGTTATGTAATCAAACGCGCGCAGGTATTAGAATTAAGAAGAATCATTTGCAATTAATTTATGCATAAAAGCGTATTAAACGTAAATATTAACTTTTAATGAATTTTGCTTGTGCAATAGTGCAATCGTCGAGTATTTCCATCAGATTTTCATCTTATGCGCGCATAGCATATACCTAAATATCATGATGAAAATTATTCAACTTGTTGATGATGCTGATGGAATGTCTTCGATCTTTGACGGTTTCAAATAATTTGCAGAATAAATCACGCGCGCGCGATTGAAATCTTACTCGGAATCGGAATTGTCTATTTTTTTCTTCAGTTCAATTCTTCGTAGCAGTTAGCGATAAAGACAAATATCGCCGATTAAAATTCAATGGCGATAGCCTTGACCTTCGGAAATTAGCAAATTATATAAATTTTTGATGAAATTATCAAATTTTACATTTTAAATTAAAATATATATCTGTCGGCAGAAAAACATGTCCCATTATAATCATACAGAATCGCGCGCTCGCGAATAAAATATGAATAATGCAAATTGACGTGAAATTGCTGAAATGCTAGAAAAGGCACCTTCGCTATTAATCAAACGTTAATCGTCGATGCAACAAAAAACTCGTAAAATTATTAATTGCATGGATTATTTATTAATATTGCCGTCGTAAAATGCGAACAAAACAAAATGTTTCAAATGAGTTAACGCAATCGATTATTCGATTGTTAGCAATCGCAAAATAACTAAGCGTTTACTCTGCCAGAGGAATGACAGAATTTAAGATGCGCTTAAGCTGCGCAAAACTAAAGCTAAAGACTAAAATCGTTTAAAACTAAAGATGAAAAAGTACGTCACGTCTGTAATTGCTCGCACAAGAATTTATTTGTGCAGATACGACACGCGTTTTTTCTTGCATTTTCTATGCGGTGCACAGTAGCCACTTGAGGCAATAAAATTTCACGACTGAAGACTGAATTCTTCGTAACTATATACAGCCAGATAGATAGAAACAGTTGTGGAAAGCTACATTTTCAACTTTACTAGGAAACTATTTTATTTTTGATATGCGCGTTGCCATAAATCTAACACAAGAAAAAAGAAAATAAGTTGAAGAAGCAAAAATAAAATAAAACGTTATGTGTTTTAGTAGCGCGCCGCGGCAATTTATACTAAACATTAAATTACTTAGAAGTAGAATGTGAGTTACATACAAGAAGAAGTGCAAGTTCATAGGTTAGCTTCGACACTTGTTACACATCATACGAGTTCTTCAAGTTTTGATGTGTAAAGTTCAAGTTTCCAGGAAAATACCAAACAGTTTTGTTATGTAAATCGCGCGAACATACAAGTTACAAGAACAACTATGACAAGTGTCATCGCATGTCATCAAGTTATCACGCTCACCAACCGCGATGCCGAAGACTGAACAAGTGTCAAAGACATAAACTTGTTAAATGTGTAGAAATTTAACGCCAAGTTTCTACAACAACAACATAAACATAAAACATGTAACATGCAATTTTAATATTTAATTTTGATATTCATTTTTTGACCGTTAGTAAAATGAAGACTGAAGAGTTAGAGGACTATCTAAGTAATTGTGCAATGAGTAACGGAAATTCCTTGTTCAATTTATAATTTCCGTTTGGTGCTTTACGTCGACCAAAGTCTTCACTTGTCAAAATGGAAAAATCAAAACATCGGTTCTCACGCGCTTATAGGGATGACACATGTGTCACTGGCAGATTGTGGATCGTCGTGAAAACGAGTGTGTCCAGTTCTGGTCAGTCCGTTAAGGGTTGTAACCAGTTTTGCGGCGATGACCTCCGGGTCACTCCACGATTGAGGGTCACTTTCAATTCGAATTCCCACGAAGTTGTGCGTGTCCTCGCACTGTCCGCGTCCGGTAATAGATAACAAGACAACAAAACGAGGTAAGAAGGGTAAGAAAGGACTAGGACGCGCAATGGTCAAGTGAATCACCACGGCCAGCAGAAAGAATGCTGGCTTTTCAAAGGGTAACTAAACCGGTTTAGCGGTTTCGTGTAAACTTAATATCACCTTGGTCCGTGGTTTAAAAAAATTGCACATTACTCAATTTAATAAATGAGTACCTAAATATTTGAAAAGAAACCGAAATGAAGAGTTTCTGAAAGAATTTCGTTTCAAAGGCAAAGATGAATTCGCAGTCTGCACATCTGCGGCTGCGGTTACACTATCGCTAATTTTCCAACCTATAACAACAAACAACAAAGCGGAAGATTTATTTCGTCATCCGTTAATAATAGACTGGTAGATGAACGATAAGATAACACAGCGTTACAATTTTTTTATAGACGCGCATCTTTAGAGTTTCCGATTTCTTTTCTCCGAGTTGTGTGATGTGTTAGCATGCTAGGCAGTTGGTTAGTTTGTTACACATTGTGTGAGTGTGCGGATATAATTCATTCGAGGTTCATCAGCGCCGTCGTGCTTCGGCTTATTATGACGATTGTAATATTATGTAAGACTTCTCCTCAATCCAATCCAATCCAATCCAATCCCAACGAAAAGGCCAAACGATTGCACGCATGTACTTACAAAGGGAAGACATCATCTACGGGTAGTTGAAAACCGGATTTGGCAAACGCGCGCGCCGCTTTGCTTATGAAATTAATTCAGTTACTCTCTTATTCAATTGTCAATTCTTCAGCCTGCGAAACTAGTTTGTGCTTTTATTCCGTTCTATATAGATAAATGGAAGACGTAGAAGTGCAGGGCAAGGCGGCTGATGGTAATGTTATAATGTTTAACCCCGTGCGACCCATACTACTACTCTAGATACAACAAATTTATATTCAAATACGAAAAGGAGTGGAAACGGTTGAACATTGCAGGATGTAAGTTTGTTAAATGCAAAAAACCTGAAACGGTTTTCAGCCGAGTGCTTAGACAACTTTAACTATCAAGGAAGAACTACAACAAGTGACAAGTGCCAAGTGCGGCAGAATGTAATCCGGAATTATACTTTCAACTTGTAAATTTTGATACTTTTCTATAAA
>JARJDT010008625.1:0-16088 GCA_030264655.1 Leptusa sp. GC000079
GTCGCCCTCTTCGGCGTTGCCCTGGCCGCCCCACAACAACAACGCATCCGCAACGAGGAACCTGACGATAGGGAAATCATCCAGAACCAGAGCGCCCACTACCAATTCGCCTCCAATGTGGAAGACCACATCAACGACCAGAGCCAACAACGTGTTGAGGTTCGTGATGGTTTGGACGTCAAGGGTATGTACAGCTACAGTGATGGTTTCTTCCGAAGGACCATCCACTACGAAGCTGACGATAAGGGATACAGGGTTGTCAAGTAAGTCCTCACGATACAGAATTTCGATTATTATTAGGAAAACTAATTTAATTATTTTGCAAACAGTGAGGAAGTTGTCCCACTCGATGGACCTAAAATCGATTTGAATGGAAAGGCTTCAGTGGCCCAACAAGCCCATGGTACCGAATTGAAATATACCGTTCAATCAGTCCCAGCTGATAAGCACACCGCTAAATTGGTCGATTCGCAAAATGCTGTCTTCCCACGTCAATAGATTGCAAATAATTTCATTAACTTATTGTCTACTTTTTGTTAAAATGTTAATAAATGTTTAAATTCAAAGCATGTTTTCTCTTTAATAAATAGTAATATATACGTCATAGTAGGCAATAATAAATTCGCTAATGTTTTTAAAGTTGCCTAGCAAACAATACGACTTAAGTATACAATGATTAAAGTTAATAGCTTAATCGAACTTGTTTTTCAACATTATGAATGGAATAATGGGTCAAAAAACATTCCATTCGACCTATAATTGAAATTTAACGATTTATAAAAATGCCATTTTGCTTGTTTTTCTTGTCGAATTTCGCCTCTTTCTCGATTTTCGATGGTTGCCGATATCGAAAGGTTTCGGTTATTTTCATTTCATTCCAGAGTCCCATCATAAACTCTTTGAAAGACACCATGAAATTACTACTGCTTTGTGCATTTTTCGGTTGCATTTTCAACCATTGTGCCAGTGTGCCAACGATAGAAACTAATCAAAGTTTAGAGACTCAACACCGGCCTAGTTTACAAAGTGCGTTGAGTCAGATGCGCATGGTAGTGAAAACGGGGATTCAAGTTAAAGGTACTTATTCCTACAAAGACGGGGTACGTAGGCATACTATCAATTATATTGCTGATGATAAGGGCTATCGAGTGATTGGGTAAGTGAATAATTTATTTAGTAAATATTAAGATATTTGAAAATGAATTTATTTAATTACTTTTAGGGAATTCATCACGCTTGAAACTACTTAACTATACGAGTCAAAGGCATCAAAACAGGAAACGTTGTACAAACTTAATCCAAAAGAAGAGGAAACAATTAACTCATAATTGTATCATCGTCTAATTAGTTTAAGACTCAATTTTGAATAATGTATTTACTTAATTTCTAAAAAAAAACATAAATTGCTCAATTATTGTGGAACACGACTATGTAATTAATGTACTTGAAATAATGTAAATTAAAGTATGGATTAATAATTAAAAATATAAAAAATAATGATTTTCAAAGAAATACTTGTCCTAAGTCATATGTCCTTGACGCACTGTCCACATCCGTGGCTATGTTATTAGGTTCAAATTGTTTTATTTTTGAATCGGTTTTTTATTGACCAAGAAAAATGCAGACAAAATAAAACTACCACAAGGAGTCAACAACCAAGAACACTAAACATAAAAAAATCGCAAAGAAACTAGCCAATTAAAATTGTAAAACTAAACTGTTGATAGATGTCTTCTTATCTTACTATGTAAGAGTAATGATAACTAATAACTGTAAAGACAAGTTTCAAACAAGTACAAGAATAAAGTCTTCCTTAACAAAACATGATAGCTAACCAAGAATTCATTAAAATAATATAAATTGAATTAATTGATAATACATTGAATGCTACCCACATCGAAGTAGCTCACAAAATGTATTTTATTCTGGAGGATTTACAGTTTAATAAATTGCAAACTAAACTTAAATATTCAAAAAAAGTGAATTCCTTTAAATTATAGAAATTGAATTTCAATTAATTGAGTTATTACCGTACATTGATTGCCTATATCTAAATGGAAAAAATAGCTCACAAAATGTATTTTATTCTAAAGGATTAACATTGTTAATGAAATTGAAATTAAATAGAAAAAAATATAATTTTAATCCTTTGAAATAGTGAGTAATCATAACTAATAACTGTAAAGACAAGTTTCTGATAAGTCCGATAAGTACAATAAAGTCCTCTTCAACAAAAAAATGATAAGGATATGAATAAACCTACGCACACACCAACAAAACAAAAAGTGTTGAAATTGAAAATCAAAACACGCAACAATTCCGTTGTTTCAAAATGCATTAATAAAAAAGATATTTATAACAGGCCATTAGCACATAATTAACATTTCGTATATTATTAAACAATAAACCAATATTGAAGTTCATCAAGCATGAAATTTACAGTTTATGCCTTTGAGCATTCTCGAGGTTTGGAATATTTCAAAGCGTATCAGGACGATATCAGACATGTGGCACACGTGCTCTAACAACTGATTGTTGAATTAAACCAATTAGCCTCAAGAACAAGGGTAATGTATAAGACTTCAACCTAAAAAATGATTCTATATAAGAAACTTAATAATGATGATTAGCAAAATAAACAAAGCGAGTACGCAAAGTTCATTGGTCAATGAACCTGTGTCTTCGATTACACAGGTACGAGTGCCAGTGCGAATGCTGTAAGTCGCCCTCCATCGCATGTCCATGTCCATCAGACCAGTTTACTTTTTCCCCCGGTACAACAAAAAACGCTAAACCATCTGCCTTTCCTGCGTGCGATGTGCTGCTCCTTATCCCTCAACTGCTTTCAAGCATTTTTTTCGGCGGTCGTCCGCGAAATAAATGTATATCAGCGACAAGACACATCGAAGAGTTGTTAGTGCGTATGCGGACAGACCAACAACCACTTCGAGCCTAATTAAACTTTTTGGGGGCAATTAAAATGAAGTTCAAACTGGTGCTAATAGTGCTATGCCTTCAAATTGGTGCAATTACAAACGGGCAGAACTCCAACAATGATGAGTTTTCCCCAAACGAATACGAGAACACTGTGGACCAGTCGATCATGAATCGTCTCAACAATATTGCTAGAAGTTATGAACGAATAATGAATCGAAATGGAAAGTTTCTCTTTTGGCACAAATTCTACAAGAATCCGTACCAGAAGCCGACATTCGAATACCGTACGTATGATTATCTAATATCTTAATTGTTGAATAATACATTATTTCATTTAATAGGGCCATTTAATGCATTGCCCAAGTATCAAACATACGATTTCGTCATTGTTGGATCTGGTTCAGCTGGAGCAGCATTAGCGAATCGCCTATCCGAGAATGCTAACTGGAAAATACTCCTTTTGGAAGTGGGCACAGCGGCAAGTTTCATAACTGACATACCAGGCATTTGTGCGACATTCCAACAGACAAACTACAACTGGGGCTACTTGATGGAAAAACAAGAAAATCTCTGCTTAGGCATGGAAGGACAACGAATGGCTTGGCCACGTGGCCGTGCACTTGGTGGTACCTCGGTGATCAACTACATGATCCATGTGCGTGGCAACCGCAGAGACTACGACCGCTGGGCAGCGATGGGCAACCCCGGCTGGTCCTACCAAGATGTTCTCCCTTATTTCAAAAAGCTAGAGGATTCCAGTGTCAGATATGCCGACCTACCCTATAGAAATCGTGGGGGTCCCATCGGAGTGCAAGATGTGCCTTTCAGATCGGAAGTGGTACACGCTTATATTAAAGCCAACATGGAAGTGGGCCACAAATATGTGGACTACAACGGAAAACGACAGATGGGTGTCTCCTATGTGCAAGGGACTTTGAGACGCGGTAAACGTGCAAGCGCTGAGAATTCGTACTTGCGTCCCATCAGAGACAGACCCAATTTGACCATCTTAACCGAAGCCCGAGCAACGAAAATCTTGCTTGATGCAAATAACAAGGTGACAGGCGTACAGTACGTACATAATCGCCAATATCACTATGCGAATGTAACGAAAGAAGTCATTTTATCCGCGGGAGCCTTTATGACCCCACAGTTACTCATGTTAAGTGGGATCGGTCCCAGCGACCACCTGCAAGAATTAGACATCCCTGTCGTTAGGGACCTTCCAGTAGGGAAGAAAATGTACGACCATGCAACGTTCACAGGACTCATGTTCGTCACGAACGAATCTATGTCAATAAGATACAGCGATCTGACCAGCCCTATTGCAATGCTTAACCTCACCCAAGGCCATGGACCACTCACCAGTTTAGGTGGGGTCGAAGCATTGACCTATTTCCGAACAAATGTAAGCCGTGACCCTGACATTAACTACCCCGACATGGAATTGATCTTCGTTGGCGGGGGCTTCTCCACCGACTTTGGTCTCGTGTATCGAAAAACTTTCAGAATAAGCGATGAAGTCTACAATGCGGTTTGGAAACCCTACGAACAACATGCCACCAAATTGTGGTCAGTTATGCCGATGTTGGTACACCCCCACAGTGTAGGGTACCTACGTCTCAAGTCAAAGAACCCATACCACTGGCCTAAACTCTATGGTAACTTTTTTACTGACCCGGAGAATTTGGACATCAAAACTTTCATTGCTTCGGTACGCGAAGTACAACGAATCAATCAATCGCCCACATTCCAACGGTTTGGTTCAAGGCAGGTGGCTAACGTGATTCCAGGGTGTTCCCAACACGTGTGGGACACAGACGACTATTGGGAGTGCGCACTGAGACACATCACGGGCACTTTGCATCATCAAGTCGCGACGGCAAAGATGGGACCACCGACTGATCCTGAGGCAGTTGTGGATAGCAAATTAAAGGTTTATGGCATCCAAGGACTGCGTGTGGCGGACTGCAGCATTATACCCTTGCCATTGACAGCGCACACCAACATACCAGCAATGATGGTTGGGGAAAAAGCTGCCGATTTGATCAAGGAAGAATGGGGTGACGCTTCAGCTGGGACTTTCGACCCACGCTCTTAAGAGCTCAAGAATAAGAAGAACAAGGGACAAACTCATAACTAATAAACGAATTGATTTTTTAAATTTAAAATAATTTTTACTTTATGTTAGTGGACTTGCTGTAATGTGATATTTTTTTCTGTGCAATTTTCCAGAATCAATAATAAACTACTCGAAAATTGCCCACTTTTTGCCTCTGTTTGGCCAGCCAGCAATTAAAAAATTCGTTGAACCGCCAAACCGGTTTTTGCAATATTTGGTTATTCCTATTCCTGATCTCATCATTAAAACGAAAATTTCCGGCGGCAACATCTCCACATTCGACGTCAATTAATCGAGAGATCTTGTTTATTGTGGTCTGTAAATATCCGATTAACTAATAAATAATTTTCAAACATTATAGATCGTTGCTCGATTTGTGACAAGGTTAAACACAGATTGTTCATATGGTAATTGCGATTAAACGAATCGAAGGCAACGAGAGTCAATGGTGATGGAATATTTGCAGAATCCGAATTGAGGGAAGAGAGAAAGAATTAGAAGTGGTGGTAGAGCGGAGTTCGCCCTTATGCAAAGTGTATAAATTCGCGGATGTAAAAGTTTCAGTGTCAGTTGTGCAATTGATACTGATTAATAATAGTTCGAACAAAGAAAAAATCAGTTAATCTAATTAACTAATAAATAATAGTAAGTACCTCTTGCTCTTGAATACCAATAAGTAAACCCAAATAAAACAAAACAAAGTTTGATAACTAATTCATGTCGTGTCTATTATTAGTTTTAAATTAACTGGCATGGGCCAAGTTTGCTCTTCAAATTTTTATTGTTTGATTAATGCGCAATAATTCAGTCAGTAGTTCAATGACAATTAATATGCATTGAAAGTGTCGCAACGCAACCAATTTAATTATTCAATAATAAAATCTTTGTGCCTTTTCGCATATTTAAAATGCAAAATAGTCGTTTATTGCCTAGACTAATTTATAGTCGCGAGTGAGATCAGAGTGATATTTAATTGCTACTTGCATACAAATTAAATCAAAACACTGAACACTCCCAATGTTAATGATATGAGCAATGAGACAAAAATATAATAAACAAGCAACTGCAATAAAAACCCACGTAATTTCCTCCTGGTTTTTCAAACAAAACAAGTGCAATAATTACCAAGTATGTAAATGCAAGTCTTCTCGGTTCACATTCACAAACAGCTCAGGGAAACTTGATACAAAACTTGATATAAGTATAAATAAAAACTGTTATTACAGGTTGGAATAACAAGACTTGAAGTCTTTCAAGATCGCCAACATGAGGGCAACACTCGTATTTCTTGCATGTGTGATAACAACTGCAATTGCATCACCCTTCGAACTGACTGATGAATACATGAAGAAGTATCAGGATGGCATGGACGAGCTGATCAAAGCAGCCGGCGAATACACACCAAAGGAGTTCAGCTTCGAGCACTTACTCAAAGACAAAGAAATCATCAAAAGTAATATTAATTTCAATTGCTCTAAAGAGCGATATTTAAATTTCGAAAAATGAATTATATTACAGATCCACATGAATACGACTTTATCATTGTCGGCGGAGGAACTTCAGGAGCAGTCCTAGCTTCCCGCCTTTCTGAGATCCCCGAGTACAACGTGCTCCTCATCGAAGCTGGACTAGCAGAAACACCTGTTACGAAAATACCCTCTTTGCATCCCTTCGCAAGCAAAGTATACCAATGGGGATTCAAGACTGTACCCCAAAACAATTGGTGTTACAATTACCCGAATCATCAATGCCCAATTCCCTCCGCCAAGATCCTCGGTGGAACCACATCCATCAATGAAATGGTTTACAACCGTGGCAACAAACGCGACTTTGACACGTGGGCTGACGAAGAAAACAAACAATGGTGTTACGATGACGTTTTGCCCTATTTCAAAAAATCTGAAGATGCACATTTGCACCACTTCGATAGAAAGTTCCACAGCCAAGGGGGTCTGCAGAGCGTCGAAGACAACGACCTCGACCACACCAACAATCTCACGAAGAGATGGCTCGAAGCTGGCGCGCACTTTTCATTGCCGACTGTCGATTACAACGGCAAAGAGCAACTCGGGCTCAGCGCCGTGCAACTGATGACAATGCGAGGGGAAAGGAGAAGTACGTTTGCTTCCTTCATCGAAAAATTCAGAAGGAAGAATTTGTTCGTGTTGAGAAACAATGTCGTTATTGATATCTTGATCAGTCCGCATACGAAAGACGCTCAGGGAGTGAAATATATTGATCCACTCGGAAATGTTAAAGTTGTCAAGGCTACCAAAGAAGTTATCCTCAGTGCCGGTCCGATAAACAGCGCTAAGTTGCTCATGCTGAGTGGGGTTGGACCCAAAGAAGTACTGACCGAGGCTGGAGTTGAATGCCTGGTTGATTCGCCGGTGGGCAAACATTTGAAAGATCATCCAACCGTTGATCTTCATTTTGTTAAAGACAAAGAGCATACAGTTGACCATGAAGCACACCATGAGCATGAACATAAGGATAAGGACAAAGAACATGTCCCTGACCATGACCACGAACATAAACACGACACCAAAGAAAAAGTTAAACCCAAGAAGGAAGACCCTGAACATGACGCTTTGCTTGAATACCTCAAGAATTCTCATGGCCCAATGACCCAGCCACAAGTGAAAGCAATGGCACAAATGAAAGTACCTTCCTCTAAGATAGCCTCAAAACACCCAGATATTCAACTCACCCTTCGTCAACCAACCGTTCATCATCACCATCTTGACGACAAAGACCACATGACCATTTCAATTAGTCTCAACCATCCGTTGAGTCATGGCGTGATCAAAATAGCTAACAATGACTCATTGAAATTCCCGCTGATCGACATGAACTTTTATTCAGACATCGACGAAGAAGATCTAAGAATGATGAAGGAAGGCATTAAGTCTGCACGTGTGCTGGCAAGTGGCATGCATCTCAAAGAAGTCGAAGACAAAGTCTGCTCCGACGATAAGGTAAAGGGCGAGATTGAAGATAGAGATGAATGCTTGGTGAAGCATCGTACGAGGAGCGCGGGAGACCTCACAGGGACAACGATCATGGGCAAGGACCCCGAAAAGTCGGTGGTCGATAACGAGCTACAGGTGCACGGAGTGCACAAGTTGCGTGTTGTCGATTTGGCCGTCGTGCCTGTGAGTATCACGGGTGACGTACGCGCAACAGGTCTGATGATTGCCGAGAAGGCTGGCGATTTAATCAAACAAGCTTGGAAATAAGCATCAAGCATTTTCATGCATCAAATTTGTTCTTTTCTACGTGCTAACTAAATTAATAAATGAGATATTTTTTTTGGAAATTACTTTTTTACGTAACCCATCAAAATACATTGTTTAGGATCATTGCCATTAAGTGAAATTATTTTAAGATGATGAGAAGGTTAACGATCTAACACTTTCGTAACGTTGCATGTCCGATGCGTTTAACTATTTGCTTACGACTTACGAGTTTTACTATTTGTCGATAAAACCACAAATTACTTAATGACAGCAACATTGCAACATAATAAATAATAAGTTAATGCGAAGCCTTGGACTTTACAATTCGTCTATATCAAGGTTGAATCCAACCTGGAACTGGAACCGACTAGAGACACAACCCATTCACTACTCATTCCTAGCAAATTTGAAATAAATTATTTCAAGTCATCTTGTTTGTTGCGGGAGTTAAGTTTTGAGGTAATTTGATTCGCGTTTGCAAAGGATATCAAGATTGCAATCGCGGTGGCATAAATTAAAATAATTAAAACATAATTGCCCGAACATGTTTTCCTTCTAAGTTTATCTAATTCGGATTGAATAACGTCAAGTTTAAGGAAGTTGTAAAGTGCGCGATTTACAAAATTGAAGCATCAGTTGAGTAAAAAATGCCAAAGAAACAACATTTAAAGTAGACGTTTAAATTTTCACATTTCAATAGTTTTATCAACAATGATGCTGCGTCCCGTCTTTGTGTTTGTGATAACTTTACTCGTGATAATCTCAAAGGACAATGTTGAAGGATTATTCAGTTACGATCTGGCTACCCTTGCATGGACGCAAATTTTTAACTGGCTAAGTTTTATGGGTGTTTCGCTAAAAGGAATAAATGTGCAACTTGCCAGAATCGAACGGATAAGTAAATAATAAATAAATGTTTAATATAATTGAAAATCACGTTTCTTCAATAATTTGTCTAGGACCTAGCTATGATTTTATAATAGTTGGAGCAGGATCATCAGGATCTGTTCTAGCAAGTCGCCTGACCGAACATAATTTCACTGTCCTGTTATTGGAAGCCGGGAAGACAGAAAATGCTTTCTCGCAAGTTCCTTTATTCGCGCCACTTTTACAGGTAGACAATTAATATTCCTGATTTCTAAATAGTTTGCAATTATTTAAATGTATGTTTAAGTGGAGTGACTATAACTGGGACTACCTAACTGAACCAGAGGACAATTTCTGCAAGGCAATGATCAATCATCAATGCGTCTATCCGCGTGGTCGCGCACTCGGCGGCTCAAGCGTAATTAATTATATGATTTACACAAGAGGATCGAAACTAGACTATGATACTTGGGCCCGTCAAGTTAAGGACCCTTCTTTTAGCTACGAAAAAGTCCTGCCATACTTCAAAAAGTCTGAAAACGTAATACTTTCCGAGAAACAAATCGACCGAGGTTTTCATGGAAACGATGGCTTAATACAAGTATCGCATAGTTTTACTGCCGAATTGACCGATGCATTCCTTAAAGCCGGTGAATATCTGGGCTACAAAACAGGAGACTACAACGGCGAAGACATTTTTAAATTCAGTCCAGTTCAAACAACTCTGCGAGAAGGCAAACGACATTCGGTTGCGAAAGCTTTCCTAGCAACGCAATCCAATCGCGAAAATTTAGATATCCTTTTAGGAGCCTGTGTCACAAAGCTTCGAATAAGGGACACGAGAGCAACAGGTGTAGAATTCCTACATAAAGGGTTAATTCAGCAGGCGTATGCCAGGAAAGAAGTGATTCTTTCAGCGGGTGCTTTTCATTCGCCCAAATTGCTGATGCTCTCGGGAATAGGCCCCAGGCAACATCTCAAGGATAAAGGGATAGAAGTTATCAAGGATCTGCCCGTGGGCGAGAACCTACAGGATCACGTAGCTTTCATTGGTTTGAGTTTCCACACGAACAAAACGGTGGAGCCTGCGGCGGATGTTTTCGACCCGGAGAAGATCAGCGAGTGGTTTTACAAAGGCCAAGGACCTTTAGCATCGCTTGGTGGTATAGAAGCACTCGGTTATATCAGTACTAAACGGGAGCAAGAACCCGATGAAAATAATGAGACTAATAACGGAGATGATGAAGAAGAGAATGTTTCGAGTTTTGTGCAAATAAATCCATCGAAATTACCGAAACCAACCGCACAAACCGAGCAAGAAACACCAAAAAGAGAAGAAAGTCCTGATATCGAGTTGATCTTTGTGGGAAGCGGAACATTGGCAACCGATTATGGTGTTTTCAATCGTCGATTGCAACGAATAACCGACGAGTTTTACTATCAGTACTTTAAACCAGACGAAGGTAAACCTGGATGGACAATTTTCCCAATGCTATTGCACCCGAAATCCCGCGGGAAAATACTACTCAGGTCTAAAAACCCTTTCGAGCGGCCGAGTTTTCAACCGAATTATTTCGCGCATCCTGCCGATAAACAGACTTTAATTGACGCTATCAAATTTACTATCAAACTAGCACGAACGCCTGCTTTTCAAGCATACGATACGAAATTGAGCCAAGTGGCGATACCACATTGCATGAAGCATTTGAAAGACATACCAAAACCCGTACGTTCTTTGGAAGCGTTGAGTTTTAATGTAAACGGAGGGGCGGCAAGCAGATCGAATGAAGTCGCCAATGAGGACGACTTCGACGTGCGGAACTTGGCGCAACAAGACGCTTACTGGAACTGCGCCCTTGAGTATTTAACAATTACCTTGCACCATCAAGTGGGGACATGTAAGATGTCCTCAGGGTCCGATACGAGTGGAGTCGTAGATAGTCACTTTAAAGTTAAAGGATTCGAAAATTTGCGAGTAGTCGACACTAGCGTTATTCCAATGGCATTGTCGGCGCATACAAATGCGCCTGCTATAATGCTTGGCGAGAAAGCCGCCGATATTATCAAAGATGACTATTTATAATTACTCTATAATTTTCCAATAAACATAGACCTACATCGAGTGAAAATACAAATCTATAGCTTGCGCTTGCAGGACAATAACCCCATTTCCTCGCTGGTTTCCTTGTAAAAGCTTATGCTTACGCTTACATAGTACATGTTACAACCCTCCTTATTCCAAGCAACCCCTACATTTGTATAGGCGCTCATTATGCTTTTATGCTCCGTGTTATGAATACTTATAAAGGGGACGGAGGGCATTTTTATATGGTGAAAGTAGGCCTTGGACGCATATAAAACTACAGCAAATGAGCAAACAACTTTAAGTCAATTCCAACTAGATGATTGATTAAAGTGTGTGAATGGACATGGGGTACTTGGCAAAATCGATTCGCTGAAAGGCGAAACCGCATGTAGGTTAAATATTTGTCCTATATAAACCGACACAACAGGAAATTAATGAGGAGGGAAACTTGGCAAACATGCCAAGTTTCCTTGGAACTAAAAATTTCGCCGCGCCACGCAATTACTTTTGGCCAGTAAGTATTGATTTTTATTGTTATCAGACGACTCATCTATGTGCAGAAATGCAGATTGCAATTAATGCTTGGCTAATAGTAAAATCGATAGCACTTGAATTAGTGCACTTTAACTAATGGACGCTTTAATATTGGTCGTAATAACCAAGGCGAACGGAATTAAGGTTTATCACATTTCATAAGCGATTCAAATGATCTTAAATGACCTCGCGAAGTTCATTGATCACTAACTACTTCAATAAAAAAGACAAATTTATTTTTGTAGCAATAAAAAATGTCTAATGTCGCAAGTACGTACGTACTTAATTTACATGTGTAGAAATAGAACAACTGTAAAATTCCCCAGTTTATACTCAAAAATAACATTATAAAAACGCTAATTTAATAAACAAAAATGAATAATAATATAAGTTGACTATTTCATGCACAAAATTCAGTTACACTCTATGAATTCAAATAAATATTAAACAATAAGCCTAGTCATTGAAGGTAGTATAGTGAATGAAAGGGAAACCAATCAAGCATGACATGCAACACGTAACAAAATTCATAATGAAAATATCAAGTATATCGATCGTTTTTTTTTCTGCACGATTCTAATAAAAATTAGCAAAAACACACCAAGAAGACAACAAATTAAGTACCTGAAACAATCAGCGCCTCATTCGGTCCAACCGTGTGTATGTTGCCCATTATTTTTCACTTCTATCAAGTAACTGCAAAATGAAATCCACACTAATCACTTTCGCATTCCACCAATCCCGAATAAATAAACAAATTAACTAACGTAAATGAACATGAATGTTTGTACTGAAATTAAATGACTCACAAACTAGTTATAAATAGTTATTTCAGCGAACTATGAGTATTGCAAACTTGGAAAATGAAACGAGAGCTATGAATGTTAACAGAATGTAAGTTTGCGTGTCTTATCAACAAAAAATATCAAAGATATCGACTAGTTTTAACAATATCAAAAGTTAGAAGCAAACCAAGGAAGCAACAATGAAGCATATTAAAACACAAATTGAAGTGAAATGAGAACACAATAAGGCGAATTGTGCATCGAATGCAAGTGGCTATTAAGGGCGACAATTACCTAAGAGTTAATAACTATCCAATTGTTGTTAATTAAGTGTAATTGTTGAAAACAACAAACAGAGGCATGAACAAATTTGCAGCACTTTGGTAGGTTATGTTTGGAAACCAAACATTCTTTGACAGCGGTGACAAGTCTAGAAAATTCAAGTTGCGCAAGATTGTGTAAGATGGCCTTATAATTTTCAAATTTTAAAATATAAAAACTATGAGAATAAATTAATTGCAAGGAAAGTTTAGCATTAGATTGAAACTTTCCATCAAAAACTTTACAATTACTTTATTTTGAAGGACCTAATTGACCAATTTACTAAAATAAGATTTACTCAAAGGGAGAGATTGTCTCGCCATCTATAAAACAAGTTACAAACTGACTGCTAGTCACTTGTCAACTTTTGTGCTGTGTTCAGCTTCAGGAACCATCACATCGTTTATCATCCAACAAACAGCGCGTAGTTCTTGAGGTGTGTTCGAATTATTCCTGATTTCCAGGTAAAAACCGCATTTTTTATAATTCCCCCTTTAGCTAACAAAAGTCTCCACCAAGTAGAACAGTTCTAGAGGAATAAATCGTCGTAGATGAGGAGTCTTTCAATGACAGACTAGGATGTCAACATAACCTTGCTTCCCGTTTCTGTTGAAAATTGTTGCCTTTTGCGAGTGTTTTACGCGTGATTTCTTCAATTTTCAGTCCGAAACAAGCTCGAAATGACCGATACAAGTGATCTAGACCGGCAAATCGAGCAACTGAAGCGCTGCGAGATTATTAAAGAAGCCGAAGTGAAAGCCTTGTGTGCCAAGGCACGCGAAATCCTCGTCGAAGAATCAAACGTTCAGCGAGTAGACTCGCCAGTGACGGTATGCGGCGACATTCACGGACAGTTCTACGACTTGAAGGAGCTCTTCAAAGTGGGCGGTGATGTTCCTGAGACAAATTATCTCTTCATGGGCGATTTCGTCGATCGCGGCTTTTATAGCGTGGAGACATTTCTGTTGCTGTTGGCGCTTAAAGTCCGGTACCCGGATAGAATCACACTGATAAGAGGCAATCATGAATCACGTCAGATCACCCAAGTGTACGGCTTTTACGATGAATGTTTGCGCAAATACGGATCAATTACTGTCTGGCGGTACTGTACTGAAATTTTCGACTATTTGTCGCTGTCTGCGATCATTGACGGGAAGATATTTTGCGTGCACGGCGGTTTGTCGCCCTCGATTCAGACGCTAGATCAGATTCGGACCATTGACAGAAAGCAGGAAGTGCCACATGATGGCCCAATGTGTGATTTATTGTGGAGCGACCCTGAAGGTAACACTCACACATTTAATTGCAATTAACTTCTTTACGTTAATTAATAAACTAATGTGTTGATAGATACGCAAGGATGGGGAGTTTCACCCCGTGGTGCAGGCTACTTGTTTGGTTCTGATGTCGTTTCCCAGTTTAATTCCGCTAATGAGATTGATATGATTTGTCGAGCGCATCAACTCGTCATGGAAGGCTACAAATGGCATTTTAACGAGACTGTCCTTACTGTCTGGTCAGCACCTAACTACTGTTACAGGTAAATTGACTTGTTGTCTGTTTTGTTGCGGGATTCTATGTTTTCCATTTTTGTTAGATGCGGGAATGTGGCAGCTATATTAGAACTGAACGAACACTTGCAACGGGACTTCACGATATTTGAAGCAGCACCACAGGAAACGCGCGGCATACCGTCAAAAAAACCCCAGGCTGATTACTTCCTATAAACCTTTCAGTTTCACATGTAGAATTTCCTCAAATTTAATTTCATTGAATTTAATCAACTATTACGAAATATTTGAAAATCTTAAATCTCATAACTTCCTGTCTCTGTTTCGTTTGTGTGTTTTGTTTCATTTCTCACTTTCAATTCGTTTGTTTACGTTAACCGATCGATATTTTACTAATTTAATTTACTATCATAGTTTCTAGGAACTTAGTAGGTTATTGATTGTATTTAATTTATTTTTATTACAATTGATTTTGACTTCATCTTTTGAAATAAGTAACTTAATTTAGGCAATATTTAAGGCATTTAGCATTATTTTTAATTGAACCTAGTATAAACCTCTACTCTAAACGAACAACCGTCGTCGATAAACGTATTTTTTGTATGTATATAAAACTAACTAAATTATGGATACAAGTGAGAAAAAAATTGATCGAAAAAATTGATAGAATTTCATGTAATTAATAAATTCAATTCCTGCTAAGCATACGCAATTACCGAGTCAGAATAATTAAATGTTTCAACGGTCAATTTTCAACATTTTTAACTGCCAATGTAAGAAATAAGAAGAGAATTCAATGATTTCCTTGTCCTTGCGGATTTTGAATTCTCTTCTTGTAACTTGATTAATCCCAATAAACCAGAACTGTTTGAATATCTCTTTTTGTTCTTTTGTAATAAAATAAAACAAGAAAGTAATAAAGAAATAAAAATTCAAACGCTTGTTTACCTCTTCAGATTCTTAAGTTTCTGGCTTGTTTATCGATATCCATCCGTGATTGAATGCCGTTTCTTGTAATCTGTTAACTTACGCATAAGACAGGACATGACATGGCAAATACATTTATGAAGTAATTATTTTGTGGTGAGTAAAAGGGAAGGATAAATGCAATAAAAATACAAAACAAATATTCATGTAAATAAATATAATTTGACGAATTTGCCGACAATTTAATTGAAAATTTAAAATTAAGTGAGCAATGAATTCAGTTGCGAATTTCAATGGCATTTTAAGTAAGCAAGACAAAAGGCAGCTCGTCAAATTATGTGGCTGAAAAGAAAATGATTAAAGCTGTAAAGAAAGCATAGGTATGATTAATAGAAGGATAATGAGGATTGGAAGAGGTCCTAATCGATCCTGCCTGCACAAGGACTCAATAAACGCGTTACTAATCAATTGCGTATGGCAACTGATAATTGGGGGAGGTTGTGAGGAATGAAGCTAACTTAAAACTAAGTACCCTAACGCGCTCGCGACGTTACACCTATGTTCTCTGCCTAACAACATACTTAGCTCTGCGAATCGCCAGAAACGCATGTAAGTACCAAACGATTGCACTTGTTCCTAGCCCTAACAACAACAACCCGATGGCGATCCGCGTGTGGCAAACGGTGTCCACTCGATGGCCAATACTATGAAACTTCGCCACTGCCTCACAACAAAACAACAATCCTATTAACTCTTATC
>JARJDT010008634.1:0-11180 GCA_030264655.1 Leptusa sp. GC000079
TGTTTCGTTTTGATCGTTTTTTGAAGTAAATAGATAAGAATAAGGCAAGATACTTGTGCTTGGCCCTAATAGTGTGCAATTTGAGAGTTTTCCATTGTAACAGACGGTCTATTTGGCGCTTCTTTGAGTCGGTTTCGACATTTCCGTAATAAACAAACTTTCCTAATAACACTTTCTTGCGAGTATTATTTTTATTACACCGAACTAAACGCGGGCTAAACGCGCGTATACCATTTAACTGATATTTATTGTTATTAATCATAAACTTTTCCGCATCAGCAATATGGCGGGCGATAGTTAAATTTATTATAAGTACATAATTGCAACGCGAGTAACAAACAAATTTTAAACAACAATAAATTCACATTTAAATAATGCACCCATTTCTTTCAGTCTACATGCTTACAATTAATCACAATCTCTCGCGTCTTGACATTTCATTAGCCTTCTTGCATTGAGCCCTTTTTCGCAAATAGGTACAACAAAGAAGGAGCCACCTTTGTATTTGATACACGTTACTTTCAGCGATTTTGTGAAAGAGGACGGCGTTTAACTGACCGCTGAGGAGGCGAGCGAGCGCGACAATTTAATTAACATTCGAGATGAGTCGACGACGGAGAGCACTCTTTGCCGTTTTAAATTTTTAATAATCAAATTATAATTTCAAGCGTTGTAATTAAACGTCGTCGTCGCTTAGCCTTTCTTGCTGTATAAGAACTGCATTATTCTACAATGTGGAGACCATGTCCTTGTCAGACTTTCTGCAGAGTTTAATTAATTTTTTTCAATTTGCCGCATTTTGCCAAATGTACAAGTTTATACAATGTGTTTGCACAAAATACAAGATTAGTCATCGTGGGACAGTTGTTTTATCTGTTGATGATGAAAATTAATTTATTACGACAAAAAAGTTAAATTATCATCAGATACGCGTTGGCACTTGTCAGAACTCTTCTTGGGTTTTTCATTTCTTGTTCTTGTTGTGCTTGTGCTATTTTGATATTTCAATTGTTTCGCAATGGAAATAAGATTTACGATTTTGCAGTTTCAATTTTGAGCGCGCGCCTCGTTTCGCATTCGTCCAGAAGGCAGTTTTCCTTTCGATTTATTTCGATTTATTTTATCGCGATCGCCAGACGAACCGAAACGTCACATCGCATCCTCTCTGCTGGGGAAGATGCTGCGAGCGACTGAATAAGATAGATAGAGATATCGCGCACACGATAGATACACGATGCGAACACGTTCGGCGGCGGAGATAGATTGGCTATAGGTGTTGTTTTCAATTTTCCAATTTTCCAATCGTTTCGATGCTTTCCTTTCAATTGCCTCCAAATGCTACCAAACATTTCCAACAACAACAACACCCCAACGACCCCGACCAAATGTATCAAATGTCCTCAATTCAATCAAATATTCACTTTAATTACTTTCGTATTTCTTGACTAAGCCCAGATGTCGTTAATTCATAATTAATATTTTAACATTGCGCTCATACAGGGTGTCTATAATTTTGTTGTCAAAATCTTCATATTCAAATGTCATCAACAAGAAAAGTCAAGATTAAGATTTTGTAATCAAGAATTCTTGATCTTAATTTTCTACACTTTAAAATAGTACAGAAAATTAAAATCAAGAAATCTTGATCTATATGTATACATATTTCTTGGTCATATTAATTTTGCAAATTTTACATAAAAATTCTTAAAAATTTACGCGTATACAGAGTGTCTATAAATTTGTGGGCTTGAGGTGTTTCACTATTTTACGAGAATCTTGATATTCAAAAATCTTTTCTTGATCATGATTGATATTTTGCGTGAAAGAATTCTTGATTTAAATTTGTTACACTTTATAATAGTACAGAAAATCAAGATCAAGAATTCTTGAGCAAGAAATCTTGACCTTAACGTTACTTAAAAATGTTATAATTTTGCAAATTTTACACAAAAATACATTTGATTGAAATTAAATTAAAATTTACGCATATACAGGGTGTCTATACATTTGTGGCTTTACTGTGTGTACACACTCGCGGGAATATTGATATTCAAAAATCTTTTCTTGATCTTGAAGAGAATTCAAGGCAACATCAAAACATGAATTTAATATCAAGAAAAGTCAAGATTGAAATTTTGTGTCCAAGAATTCTTGATCTTAATTTTTCCACTTTAAAATAGTACAGAAAATCAAAATCAAGAATTCTTGAGTAAAAAGAGTCTTGATTCGTCAATACTTTTGAAAAACAAGAAATCTGTATAAAGAAAATTCGTCATTAAAATCTACGCAAATACAGGGTGTCTATACATTTGTGGCCTTACTGTGTGTACAGACTCGCGGGAATATTGATATTCAAAAATCTTTTCTTGATCTTGAAGAGAATTCAAGACAAAATCAAAACATGAATTTAATATCAAGAAAAGTCAAGATTAAGATTTTGTGTTCAAGAATTCTTGATCTTAATTTTTCCACTATAAAATAGTACAGAAAATCAAAATCAAGAATTCGAGAGGAAAAAGTCTTGATTCGTCAATACACTTGAAAAACAAGAAATCTGTAAAGAAAATTCGTCATTAAAATCTACGCAAATACAGGGTGTCCATAAAGTTGTGGTCTGGGCGTGAACATTCTGTATTGAGACTAAGTTGTGTGTGAGTGAAGGTACTTACCAGTTCCATTTTCCGTACTATGCATTGCTTTCCGGATGCACTCGACTCAAACAAAGCCGTCGAATCGATCACGGCGCCTCATTGTCCAGGAAGCGTCCCAAGCACCCGAAACTCAATGGCGAGACTCCTTTAGTGAAAACTAGACCTGTAAACAAACGCGCTTTGATTAAATTCTATTTATTCCAAAGCGGAGGAGCAATTTAAAGCAACATTCGGTAGGTGGCGCAAATCCAAATCCGAAGAAGCCGAAACAAACCGCGCGGAAAATTGTCAATTCGATTGTGCTCTATCGGTTTGCTGATGCGCTACAAGTTTACTAAAGTGTCTATAGCAACGGCAACGCCGAGCAAAAAAGAGGAAAAAAAGAGGATGCGAATGATTTTTCAACAAGAACGACTTTTAGTGATGCACTTAACGCGCGCGCCGTTGAATTAATGTAAGTGTTGTTAGTTGGCTGCCTTCATCTTTCGCTCTCCTCCTGTATGCGAATGTGTGAGAAGTTCCTACTTCTTACATTAGCCTAAAAGCTAAGTGTCTGTCCATCCACCGGATTAGACTTAGCTTTGCTTGAACACTCGGGCTCGTCAAATGTCGAGCGCGCTTGAAATGTTGCTGTACGAATGCCAGCCGAATGCGTTGCATTATGCATGCTTCTGGTTTTTACATGCTAACACATACTTTATGCGTTCGCTGATTCCGACCTTTAATCTAAATAAATTAAAATCAAGCCTTTTGTTTTGTTTTGCAACACCTTGTAAATGTAAATAAACGGTGAGTAAACTGGGTTAGATATCATTTGAAGTTATTCAATTTAACTCAGACTATTGGAGAGATAATGGTAAAAATCCAATTTTACTCGCGACTGGCTTCCCCCAACGATCCCGACATCCTCTCGCTTTTCCACTGCAATCTTCCCTCGCTCTACAGCCTTTGCAGCGTGCCGGGACTTCTTTGTCGTGCCCACTTGTAGCACCTTTTCATTGCCTTCTATACCTATTTCATCAGCACGTGCTGGCAAAGTGCGCAACGATTTTCTGCAATCTATTTGTTGATTTAACGTTTAATAAGACAATGTTGCGACTAGTCCCCGTTTATAATTAGCTATCGGGATACCTATTTTAAGCCTAGTCGATAGTAAATGGCAAAACACGCATTGTATGTGCGCAATTAAAAGCGGCGACAAAAATAACAAGCGCCTTGACTTCAAAACTCGCAATAAATGGGAAGAGTTGGAATGCTGGTACCCGTGGTACCCAATAATGATGTACACAAGCGGGCAAATATTTTAGAAAATATTTTCACACATGAATTTTAACATGGCAATTTATGGAAAATTTTCGCCCGTGAAAGTGAAATATAACAAAACTCTTGATAATGGAATGCGCAATAAAACATGTTTTTCCCGTGAAAGTTAAAACAAACATCTTAAGATTTTGTCCTCATTAAATTAATTTTCTAAAAACCAAGAATAAAAATGTTGAGATTTTGACATTAATAGGTTTTATACTGATAGTTGCGGAATTAAATTGAAGATGGCAGCAATATTCGCGGAAGTCGCCGTATTAAGATTGTAAATTTAATGATATAATATTTTCAAATATTAATTTCAACAAGGAAACTTGTAATTCATTTTAGGCAAAAATAACAATTTTGAAATTTTGACATTACTATTAGGTTATAGGTTTGATTTTGATAGTTACGGAATTTAATTGAAGATGGCAGCAATATTCGAGGAAGTCGCCGTATTAAGATTGTAAAATTAATAAAATAATATTTTCAAACATAAATTTTAACAAGGAAACTTGTAATTCATTTTAGGCAAAAATAACAATTTTGAAATTTTGACATTACTAGTAGGTTATAGGTTTGATTCTAATAGTTGCGAAATTGAATTGAAGATGGCAGCAATATTCGCGGAAGTTGCGCCGTTAAGATTCTAAATTTGATGAAATGCTGCGTCGAGCACTAGGCGTACAATTGCGAACGCAAATTAGTTTAATGATGAATTAGTTCATTAGTTTTAATTACGCTCAACTGTGCCATACTGCGGTGTGGTTGAATGTTGATGCATTACTATTATTGCGCAGCGAGCAAGACAGAGCGCGCACATTGTGTGTAATGCCAGCATGGCAGAAGATGGTCATTATATTGGTATACATTTAGTACGTGCCGTCGTTGTACGAAGTAATTAAAGCCTCGCACGGCCCCCAATGTACATACGCGCACGACGCGATCATACAAAACGCATGGATTGTTGCGCGATTTGGAAACTTTCTGAATTTTGCAAATTGTTTTGGCATGAGTGGCAGATGGCAATCGTCGTCAACAATTAGTAATTTCGTAATGTGTCGGTCGTAATCCACCAATCAAGGCGCATTTCGTTAGCGTTGTTAGCGTTAGATAATGGGCTCTCGGCTTGAGCTTTCCCAGAAACCCACTCACTATCCAGCCAGCAGCCAGCTTCCCCATCATCATCAGCGCCGCCACGCCAACCTCCTCGCTCGTCTATTTGTCTGTCCTAATTAGTTGAATGCGCTCGTTAGCGAAAACGAAACGAATCTAACTACATAGACGACGACCAAATAGGTACCAACGAGCAATAGCAATGTGCACGGCATCATTAGATAAATACACAACGTACAGGGTGTTCCACAAATTTCTTCAAGATGGAAAAGATAGTGCTGTCATCTTGTCAAGACAAGACGAGATGTGGGTGATCTTGTTCTTGTCTCGACAAAATTTCGAATTGCTAATCTTGTTCTTGTCTCGACAAAATCTTGATCTTAATCATGAACTTCAAATGTCGACAAGATCTCGATAATCTTGAATCTCGATTATAAAATGTTTTAATTGTAATGAGAAAAATCAACACTGCACCTAAAATAGCTAGTAAAGCTAGTAAAAATCGAGATTCGAGATCTTGTCAAGACTGGAGATCTTGATAGGTAAATATCGATATTGTCTTGATATCTAGACAAGATCTCGTCTTGAGCTTGAAAAATCTCGTCTTGCTTAACAGCACTATTAGGCAAAGATCAGAAAATGTCGACATTTTAAATTGGTCGTGGGACACCCTGTATGAATCTGCCTTGTTAGTACTTGTTAGAAGTGCGCAGCTTAGTCGATTGTTAGCCCAGCGAAACTTTCCCGAAATCTCGAGTGGAATTAGAGGAATTACTCTTGTTTCTTAATGACAGCCTGTAATGATGATAATATCGATAATGAGCGGACAAGAAAGAACAAAGACAATGTGAGAGTCCGAATATTCAACATTACAGTATTGGGGGTGGGTTAATTTTCAATATTGTGCAATATTTGAACGAGATCGAACGTTTGCTTTTCTTCCGTTTTTCTCGTGAGTTGCCGAGACGCACTTTTCACTTCACATCCATTTCGCTTTGCGCTTTGCCGAGCGAGCTACTTTTCGACGAAATGGAAAATCTAAGTGTGTTTTAAAAGCTTTTCTGACATCTTGACCGAAACGGACGCCGCCTGACACGGAACGGCTTTCAATGTTCCTTTCAGCCTCACTCACACCCTCGCGGCGCATTTCAACCGCGCGCCCCCCAGCCTCAAACTCCTTCTTCAACGTCGCTCTATAGTCCTTCCATACCTATCTACTTACGACTTACTTGCAGACGTGGACGCCGGCAGACACATTAGCTTAGTCCCTGAGTCCTTTCGGACCGCTACTTTCACTCCTGTTTCGTTTCGTGTTCACACCCATCCACATCATCAATGCACTTTTTACTTCCTTTTCTAAGCAAATCACACAAATATCTAGCTTGCTAACTCTAAACTACGTTCACAGTTGAGATTTGTTGAATAAAGTAGCCCATGTCAGTTTCATCGAATATTTTTAGGGACTAGAGTCAAGAATTGGACTTCGTGTCTGGAAATATCGAGAGAAGAAATTTAAGATTCATGTCTTGCGTTTTTTATTTATTTTCTTCATTTTTCTTGAAATTTCTCGATTTTTCTCGATATATCTTGACATTTCTTGTCCAATTTCTTGAAAAACCTAGTCTTGTCTTGTACATATATTTATATATTTTTTTCAACGCGTACTTTTCAAAAATATCAATCGTGAACGGAGATTACATAGGAAGAGTTGTAACTAAAAATTGCACAAAAAAAAACTAAGAAAGGGATGAACGATGACAACCATTCGCACTTAGCATTCCAACATAGGCAACCAACATGAGTTTGAAATTGAAATGTTTTGTTTCCCGAAAAAAACAAAAAAAAAAGCATTGTTATCTTAATGGCGGAATTTCTTAACGAAATTATAAGAATTTTTATTCATCATCTGTTGTCATCCGTCATTGTTAGCCCCCTATTGTGAAGCATTAATTACCGAATTTAAACGCGTAGGCTTTGCCTTCCTTAACAGTCTTGTGTGTTGTCTCTTGACGATATGGTAACGCGTTAATTACATTTCTGCCATTAATTAAACTAATTGAAATAAGATGCGGGCTTATAAGAGTCGTGTTGCAAGCGCAAATAACACTATACAGAGTGTTTCACACCAACTTTCCCAATTTCCTTATGGCCACAATAATTAAGAAAAACTTAATTTTGGAACACCCTGTATGATAAACTATTCCTTCTAAGTCGCGCTACAAATTAGGAGTCGAGTTGTATCTTTCTTTTCTGCTGAATTGAAATTCAAACGAAAATAACGTTGTCTGGGCACGAGTTTAACTTTAACTAATTACGTTAATTAGCTAATTAAATTCCATCTCTCGGATGTCGCTCCAAATCGAGCCATTTCTCCAACTGTACATGATCATCTCGTGTATGTTTTAGGAAATGGAATGCGCGCATTTTTTTCACTCACTTGTTTTTCCAATGAAATAATAATGTCGAATTTGGACATTTGATGCTTTTATTTAAAAGAAGTACGTAGAAAACATTGCAATTTAAGTAATTGAAGCACAAATAAAGCAACAAAATGCAGCGCGCTGTATTGTTAGAATTTCAGTTAGGAGTTAGTTAGAGTCTGGACGATGTAATTAAGGAAATATCATGGCGTTCTTTCCTTGCTGCTCGTCAGTTCGTTCGCTAATTGAAGCGAATGTTGCAAAAAGATAGCACACGACAAGGACAAGAGACAAATTGCGACACATTATGAGGATTAAAATTGGTTCGCTCATCATATACCAAGGCGACGGTTTTATACTAAGTTTATGAACGTTTTATGACCGATTTAATTGTATAGAAGAAAAAAATATTACTTGTTTTGTCAAGGTTTGCATCGTATATTGTATATTTTGGTCGACAACATGAAATTAATTTCACAAAAATTTAATTAACAAAAGCACCTTCTCATACATGCGCAGAGCTTGCTTGATTTAATAAAATTGGACAACAACAAAATGAAACAAAAAATCGCGCGTGCAAAAAAATGAAAAATTGAATACTTTTATATTACGTTACGTTTACGAATCCAATCAATTTCGGCTGCTGTACCACATCGTTACATTCGATATGAAGAATTTAATTAATTTCCCCATTTTGGGTAAAAACGAATTTTATATTGAAATTTTTTTTGTTTAATTTGAGTTATTAAGATTTAACTTTATTATTATTGAATTGTATTCATTTTCAATTTAGTAAATTGAAGAGAAGAAAAAATTGAGTCGTTGCATCAAGTCACGTGTACAATAAGCGTCGACGTATATTATTCCCATTTCTGCATTTAATGAATTCCTCCCGGTCCAACCCAAGTCGGGCGGCAAGCGGCCGATGCCTGAGCGCGTTTCAAAGTGATGAATGACTTATGCCCGCTTCTGCCCTTGTTGCACCGAAAAAAGGGAAATCACCACCCTTCATTCGGTAATAATACTGCGTCACTGAGGGCTGTCCAAAATCGCATTTTCCCGCCAAACAGATTTAATTAACCCAAAAAACTTTCATACTTCACTGGCAACCCAACATACATTTTCGCAATTTATTTTATTTACACTATTAAACTCTAATACTGAGTGGTCATTAAATCCTGAGATGTGTAATGTGTATTTTGGGTTGCATATCAATTACAAAAAAATGTATATTTCGATTTTCATTGGTTTGCTCATAATACTGATGTCAGTGATGCATGTCTGGTAACCCAACATACTTTCTGCCATTTAATTTATTCATACTCATCATATTAACTACTATTAAATTGTAATACAGAGTGATCATTAAATCCTGAAATTTGAAGTGTATTTTGGGTTGCATATCACTTATAAAAAAATGTCTACGCCCTGTTTACTTGTCAATTGGTGAAAATGTGTATTTGGGCAGCCCTGAATCAATTGCTAGAACGGTTTCGATTTTCGATTTCAATCAGTTTGCTTACTACAGATGAGAATAAGGCAAAGAAACGACGACGCAGATTGCGATAGCCGGGCATAATCGAAATTCGACACTTTCCAACATTGTAAATCTGTTTCATTCAAATAAACCAATTTCAATTTAAATATCATATTGAGATTCAAAAAGCCATCAATAAAATGAAATGATATCAGCTTCAGTATTAGGATATAAGGACGGGAACACCATGTATAATTAGATGAGCCAATGTCGTCAGTTAAATAAGTACACACACGAGCAAAATGAAGTGAAATCGATTTGCTCGAAATGGAATCGCAACTTATTCCCGCCGAACTCCAGCAAACTGCGGCGTGATCCACTGTACAGTGGAGTGAGCTTGTTTTTTTCGCATTTTATGTGACGTTTGATATTTTATTTGCCATTTGCTATTTCGCTGCACAGCACAAATATCATCAGTTCAATTTCAAATGTAAAAATCGAAGATTCGAAGAGCGAAGAGGGGGGGGTGAAGCAATGATACTTTCTTCCTTCACTAACACTAACACACCGACGAGAACGCAGGGCGAGCATCACGTGGGCAGTAATAGTATTTTGTGATCGCGCTGTCCGATGTAGTGTCTGTGTGGCGGCAAACGAACGAACGAACGAACGAACGAAGGAAAAACTCCGAATCGACATTCGTGGACGTGGGGATATATCCAATTTTAAACTATCCAATTTTTCATTTCGGATTTAATAACGTCAAGCGAACGAACGCTAGCAGGAGAAGCGCGCGGGCCAGAGAGAGATGTATTGCTGGTCCACGGCTTTCGGCTAGTTGTACCTCTCGGCAAGCAAGCAAGGCAGTCGAAATCGCTGATATAACTTGGGTTTTCCCGTTTTCTACGGTCACGATCCCTCTATAATATTAAGAAATGAAATTGCATATAAGGGTGAAATCCACCTTTCACTTCTGTAACTTTCCGGTTTTGCAAACTTCCGAAATTTTGGGAACAGCCTGTATGCGACAGTAAAGTTTTAATGAGTCCTCATTATAGCGGAAAATGATCCCCTTGCCATTGTAGCGAGTAAATTATAGATATATTGATGCTTTAAACTAACTACAAGCGCGAGAACAGGCGCGATTCGTCTCCGTTTTTCATCCCGTCCATCAATTAGAACAAATTGACACCTGGCGCCTCGCTCGTTACTTGTTATCCTTGGTTATAGCGCGCTTCCCATATTTCCATCGCTATCATCATTAAGTATCGTGAGCGGAAGCGGTTTTCAGCTTGGACGCCCGGCGCCTTCACCATCGTTAATAATAACGACCGACCGCAAATCACACGACGCAATGCCATCACCATCACATCGATGACTAAAATTACAATCGAATTTAATCGATTAAATTTTTTTGCTTGTTGTTGTTTTCTTTTGTGTGTTTTTGACGTTTTTTTGGTGTAAAAGTGTAAAGTAGGTTGTGGAGGCGCCGGGCGTCGAGTGTGAGTCGAGGGTGGCGTGCGCTAATCTGCCGTAATTGAGAGGAATGGCGTCGAAATTGCTTGTATCTGTAAAACCGGAGACCTCCATTACGAGCCATTAATGGATTGAGTGGCGGGCTTATATCGAAATGTAGCTGTGAGCGCCGCGTGCGCCCGCGATATTACGCCAGTGTGGCGGTTGAGTCGTAATGTAACATTGGCGGCGGTGGCGATGGCGGCGACACGGGACAATGCCAATGTATCCCGTCTCTCTATACGAATATACAAGGCAAACATTTTCATCTCTCTATACCAGTAGCTAATGGTGTTTTGTTCGCAAATGCAAGCGAGTTCAAATGCGTGTGTACCAAACCAGTCGAAACTTTTACAACTCCACACAACACCATTTATTTGAAAATCACTTTTCGAGTGCACTTTAGGTTCAAATATCTCAAATTTGAATTAAATCACGACGCGCCATCTATTGGACAATTATTGAACTACGTTTACTTTCGTGGCTAGCCTTGTAAAGTCGAGAAATTTTTACTTTCCATGCGTGTTCGATAAAAAAATATTCAGTTTATCAGTTATTTAAAATTTATGCAATTTTCAAAAAAATAATAAAATTCCTTAATGTATTTTCGTAGTTGTAGATTTATTTGAAGTGCCCTGCAAGGTTGCAACAAACTAACGCCGAGCACTTTCCATCACTAAAAGGGTAGCTGCGCTG
>JARJDT010008643.1:0-10202 GCA_030264655.1 Leptusa sp. GC000079
CTTGATTGATGATATATAAGAGGTTAAGAATTCATTTAGTAAAGGTTTGTATACATATTAGTCATGTTACGGATGTTCTCATCCGCGCACAAATTTACACATTCTTCACAACATCTACAACCGCAAAACTTAGTATTTGCAATCCGCATCCTCATCCGCATCTGGATACAGTTCATGCGTATGCGAAATGCCAAATAAATTAATCTATTTAATTATTAATTTAGGGATTTTTTGCATTCGCATCCGCAAGAGAGTATTATCCGCATAAATTTGAATTTCCGCATCCTCATTCGCATCCTCATAATTGGATTTAAGAAATCCGCTTCCGCATCCATTAACCCAATCCTTAACATCCCTAAAGCATCTATAGTTATCGTAAAATTCCGCGGTTGCACCAGCACTTGTTTTTCGTTTGATATAAATGTGTTTGCTCGTTATGCAAGAAAAGTTTGATTAGTTTAATTTAAAGTTCTAACTGTGGTCTCGCACAGAATTTTTTAAATTTTCCCATTTTTCTTCCACACCACATCAGACAAACTACATATGTATAGAAGAAATTTACATGAAGTATATACATTTGCTTGTGGTAAATATCTATTTATACATATGAATGTATAAGTACAATTAGTTGTGGGTTGTGCAAATTTAATCTTTGTCATTTTGTCAAATTAGACTTTGAATCTTGAATTGTACCGTGAATGTTAAATAACAAAACCATAAGTTAAATAATAAATATTAGCCAAGGTACACACTATACACTCACTATGAAATCAACTTAAGTTAAGCATCAAATGCGTAAGATGTCATTTATTAAATATTATTTTGTTTATCTTTATTTTGTAGTAAATAGACTTAACTCTCTAACTATACCTAGAGAGTCTTTGCTCACTCTCATAAGTTCATTATTAGCAAAGAAACATGCGGCATGCTGTTAATATTGGCTGAACTAAATGTACGTTTAAATGTTTATGCGGGTAACATACTAATGCACGTACAAATATGTACGTGCTTGTTAGTCGATTTGCTTTACTTACTTATTAAATTTAGATACTTGCGATATTCATAATTCGGCAAGCTGGTATCAATTCAACCTGGTGTGAAAGATGAATGAGTTATAACTATTAAACATAAATAAATTAAAAGCAGTAAAAGTGAAAATGGGAAATACAAAGAATAAGTGTTACATACTTGTAGTTCTCACTTTCTTAGATAAATTGGTTTAATTAAAGGAAAGACAGAAGCTTTGCATCTACAATTTGTTTATATGCTTTCTTGTTTGATATACTTATACTTAAACCATCTTAAACTTAGTTTTTTGCTTGTGTAACTTAAGTCGAAGTTTACTTTTGCTTATTTTAGGTCAATAATAAATATTGTTTGTATATATAATATTATTCGGTTAGGAAAAAATATTTGTTAATGAAATATTGAATAATGTATTTACAGTGTGTTTCAACTAAAATACCCCACCGAGTAGGTACTGATATAGATTCTTGAGCGAAAACTAAGTCGAAAAGCCGAATGCTTAAACAAAATATTGATATTCAAGTTAAATTGAATTTAAATTGACAAATGAGAGGTTACATTACAAACTTAGCTAATGCTAATGCTTCAATAATATTAAATCAGCTTAGTATCGAACACCAGTGGGGTGTTTTGGCTTGGACATCCTGTATATTTATTCTATATATTTATCTATCGGTTCCCCTCTCATGCCAGTGCCACTGCCATACAAAGAACAAACCAGCAAAGGCGAATTTAAATATTTTATATTTATTTGTTATTTGTTAATAACTAATATTGAATAAAACCTATGAGTTGTTAAGTAATTTTATACATACATACGTATATGTATAAGTTAGATAGTAAGTACTTGTGTGCGCTAAATGAAGCATTTTTGGGATAATAATATCACAAACTATTCACTTGTTTCTTCTTATTGGTATAAAAAACCGAAAAATCTGGTAATGATGTCCATGGAGTTGGACATTTATAAAAATATAATACAATTTTGCTTTAAGTGTGTGTGCATAAACGTGTGAGTGATGAGTTACAAGTTAATATATTTAACATTTCCATCATACGCACAAAAGAAGAGAAAAACTAGAAATAATTTAGAACCTCGTCGATAATGTATGTGTATTGGAATGGTTTGCACTAAGCGTCTAATTGAAATTCGAACAGAGTAACAGCACTAATATAATTTCACCTTTTTATTCAAATCTATGAAACGAACGGCAACTCTCCTATATGCCATGATGTTCGTGTATGTCACAGAAATGTATTCGATTATTATACACATCATAAGGCACGGTATGGATATGGCATGGACATGACCGACGAGCACTATTTGCACAACTAATAACTCGAATGGCTTGAAATGTCACACAGCAAGTTTGTGTTGTAATGTAGGTATAATATGCTCAGACCATCAGAGAATAAAAATGTAAAAACCGATCATTTAGTCAAGTTCTTAACTAAAAGCAGTGAAAAGTATTGAATATACTCGGCATCGCTGACGGTATAATGAACGATATGTAATGTGTTGGTAAGCCAAAGGCAAAATCTTAATGTAAACTTAAATAAATACAAATGTAAATTCTACACGGACATTATAAGGTGGGTCATTATGAATAAATAATTATTATAATAAGAAAAGCAAACAGGACAATCTAGTACGACTACATTTCGATTTAGTATGTTTACTCTCAACCTGTTTTAGGTTTGTACGTATGCGTATATGCTAAATAAGTTATTTGCTATCAGGATTTATTAAGGTTCTCTTTGAGCGCTTTCTAAATCTTCAATAATATTTGTAAATGATTTTAAAAATATCGTCATCTAATGTGAAATGTCGTCACTTCCGCTCAAATTCTGCAATCGAGTTGAAAATACAAATTGCAGTGTGGTGTATTATAGGTGAGCTAAGAAATCAGCCATTGTGATTATCCAACAAAGTGGCGATCAATATTTGTTAAATATGAATGAACGATGAATGTGATGTCGGAATAAAAGCACCGCATTGAACAAAAAAAAGATATCGGAAGGTAAAAAATTAAGTGGTCTAGAAACCAACCATTGGCTACACTGAACATTAAGTATATTTCCAAATATACTTAATGCGTAAATATGACAATAATCCATGAAAAAGTTTATTCGTGTAGTAGTGTAGTAGTCGTAGCAAATATAAAGAGACATTGAAATGAATACTGAAGGAATAACCTCACTCAAAAAATCGTTCATGCTCGATGAATTACATTGTAATTGTAACAAGCTTGCGGTCACTTACTCTTACTTATATACTTTTGGCCTTTTCTAAACATTTAAAGTCAAATATAGCTTAGCTCCAATCAAAACAGAAAACAGAATTTTCAAGCAATATGAGTAATTATTAATCGTTATCTCGACTTTGTCCTCATTTTATAACAACTTTAATTAATACAAGCTATAAAAAGACAAAAAAACAAGTGAAACACCATCGTTCAATGAGGCGTTTTATTGCTGTTTCGGCCTACCAAAGAATCGACGTATGCATAATAGAAATGATTACAAACAGTTTGTATGGTTATTTGAGCAGCATTCGCCACGGGCATTGCACGCATGCATGCTTTTCGAGCAATTCGTTCGGAAAATTCTCGTTCAAACCGAGCGCTAAAATTATTTCAAAATGCCACTCCTCTAAAATTACATTATATGCCTCTACATCGTCGTATTTGATGTTGGGTAACAACACATTCATGAGATGACCAAATGCATTGTAAAAACTTAACAGGCGCATATCACACACATCCATGAATTTGAATGTGGGTACTCGTTTGTGATTAAACTATAAAAAACGATTCATAAAAGTAGATATGTAGAAAGAGATGTTGCTGACATTTACTGGTATATCTCTTTGGGTGAATAGTTTGTACGGTACAATTGATGTGATGTGATGAAGCTATATGCAGCCAAATGTACACTTGTGGTTTGAATGGAGCTGGAGGGCCACAATATTCCGGATGGAACTTCAAAATTAAAAAAATGCAAGTTTATCAATACTTTAAAATTTGCAAGTTCCATCCGGAATTCTAGGGACTTCCAGCTCAATGCGAGCCACAACTGTACATTTGGCTGCCAATTCTGCCATCCCATCAATATTGCTCGCACCGTATATACTTGACTTGTAAGAAAACTGCAAGCTGAACGGTAGATTTGCACTTGCAATGCGAATTTCCCACTGTCAGTCTAATCCTTTTTTATCTGATAAGGAAATTTATATTTATTTAGTGACTCACAAGTGTATGACCGAACATGGAAAATACAAGAAAAATGTACTATTTGTTTTAGACACTTTTTCAAAACATAAACAAGTTATACTGACTGAGGTACTCCATGCCCATGAGGATTGAGTGATTGGGGACTGACAATAGTGTTAAATATTTTATTTAAACCTAGGTTTAACCGACAACATACAACATTGTTGGTGTTGCGTTCATTTTAAAACAAATGTTTGTTGCTTTTCTGTTTTCGTATTTTTTACGTTCTTTGTTTTTGCAATATGCGCCGCGTCATGTGCGCGCTTTGGTGCATCCATCCATAAATGCATCCATCGCTGGTGTGTAAATTAACAACCAGCATTTGACAATTAACTATTAACGTTTCACGCATGAGCCAAATCGTTTGCAAATTATGTCGTCACGCATTTGTTGCCGTCGTGCCAAAATTCCACTCTGTTTACAATTAGGAAAACAAACCAACAGCACAGGAGCGAACGACTGACGTGTTCGTTTCGTTCATTTCATATTCACAAAACACGGCCATTGTGCAATGGAAATTATTTACACATTTTCAGAAAATATACAAAATATATTTGCTTGGGAAATACATACATTGCATGCTGTGCTGGTATACAGAATGTCCCAAATGAGTGCTCGAAATTACAATTAGCTGATTATCACTCATTGGTTTGAAAATCAATTCCTGAACTTTCTTGCATATCGAAAAGTAATATTCTGATATGCAAAACGTATTTCATCTTGAGCATATAACATAACCCAGTTAAGACACGTTATATCATCTGCATACCCAGTTTATTCAGTCTATATGACTAAATATATAAACTAAATTTAGGCCGGAGCAGTTAAAGCTAATGTGGATGAAGTTGTCGGTTTCGGTTCGTTTTGTTGATTTTGTTTGGTTGCTTGGTTTAACGTTTTGCTCCATGCTCCCATTGCCATTCCATGCTACTGTATGCACTACATTTATATTTGTCTAATAAAATTATTATTTTGTGTTTTCGGCACTCGCGTCTATTCTATGGTGGTTATGTTTGAATCGCTGAATGTTTGCATCATCTATACGAATATGTGTTACCATTTTGACTATAAGCACGATAGCCGAGAAGTACCATTGGATAAGTACACAAATATAACACAAGAGAGCCATCAGCGACTAAATACACATACAAATATAACATAACAAACACATAAATATTTGATGATCGCGTTTATTATACAATTTGCACTTTTTCTTTGCTTGTAAGTATGTATACACTGCAGCCCTTTCTTTGCGCACGCATTATTTAAAAATAGTTCAAATGTACTCAGTCGGACAAACATTAAACAAGATTTTAACTTTTATTGAAAAGGCCAATTGTTTGCATTTAAAAAGTTTAACCAAAGTCGAATTCGGTATCAAATATCTCTTTCAATGTTGCCATAAATCTCTCCACTTTAAACTTGATGTGTTTGGTTGTAAAACACTTTGTGTTTGCATGCATACATTTGCGTTGTGTTAACGTGATGTATGTAGTCTTTGGGCGTATAGTGTACACACTAGTGCGTAACGACACTGTTTGGTAACGCAAACGCGCTAATAATAATTTAATCTTATATTCAAATTTGAACGTAGATCAAATTCGGGCCGAAAACGCCAAACACGTTGTCGTCGTGAGAGCCTAAGCATTCGAAATTCGAACCGCTATACTGTCCGTTCAAGAACTTTTCCTCTCAATTCAATTTCCTTCAAGCATCAATGTTTTTTTACCGGCCATCTTATATTTTGTTCAGTTAAACAAGAATATACGTATGGGTATTCAATTCCAGCAGAATAATTAAGCTTATTTTCAACTTTAACAACGTTAGCAGTAGAGCAGAACATTCAGTAGATGTGTTTGGATGACGATACAGTGTTTGTGCTTGTGCCCTGCGATGATGCGATGGCCCAATATTTAGATATTTGCCCCATGTACATACACGCACACTTGTACGAATGATTGTGGATGCGTGCCGTGCTATAGGCACTATGTTCATGTGTGATGCTCTAGTATTTGGGCTGGTATGTTAAAGTGTGTGGCACGTAAACGATTTGTTGACTACGTAAATATACATGATGATTGCCATGCGAAAAAACATCAGCATCAAGCGCGACATCGCATCGCATGGCATCGCGGCGGACAACCATCATCCAGGATCAGGACAATGACGAGGCGGCGAACAATGCGAAACATAAAATGAACACAACGAAAACATGTACAATGTTGAATGCAAATAAAAGACAGTAAAGCTACATTCATTTTTCAATATTGATCTCGCAGAATTTCGCTGCGCGCAAATATTGATGATTCTGGCAAATTTTGCGCAAATGATAACAAAATGCTTTTATAGCTGTAATTTACAATTAAGTAAAACAATAAACGTGTGTAAGTTTTTTGATGAGAGTTATTTGTATAGGTTTTATACTTTCCTATTATCATTGAAATTATTGATGTATAGCAAGTTAATTGATTTCCAGTGCAAAACGGTATAAGTAAATGGCAAATAGCGCAGCAAAAAAAGAGCGAAATAAATACGAAAAGTAAGCAACATTATAAAAACACCAAACACCACAACAATTTGTAAACACTGAAAAGAGCATTTGTTTGAGTTCATAATATTGACACGATAAGTAAGTAGACAAATTTGAAGTAGCGTATAATAACTTCAATACTTACTTCTATAAATACAAATTTTTGATTTTGTTTGAGAATACATAGGTCAACGCAATTAATGCGTTCAACACTCATATTGATTTAAACTTAAGTCCTTCATTTGAAGTTAGGCAATTATAATAATCTTTCTTCTCCTGCCTTAGTGTTTCAAATTTCAAATTAGCACAAGTAGTAAACAAGCAAACTATTGCAATAAATTTAAGATTATGGTCCTTTTAAACAAGAACAAGAAACAACGATTACCATCACTTACGTGTTCGGGTTTTGGGTGTTTATTTGCGCAATTGTTGCCAGCGTTGCCGAGTAACTTGGTGCTTTTATAGTTTAGTAGGAACGCAGCGCAGCATGTGCCCTCGAAGAGTTAATATATCTGCATCTCCAGCATTCGCATTTAGTTAGTCAAGCTCTAAGATCTAAAGTCTAAAGTGTAGAGCATTTCTGGTGCTGCTGGTGCAGGAAAAGCAGAGTATTAA
The DNA here is from genome assembly GCA_030264655.1 of Leptusa sp. GC000079. NCBI lineage: Eukaryota > Metazoa > Arthropoda > Insecta > Coleoptera > Staphylinidae > Leptusa > Leptusa sp. GC000079. Next base: position 7,444 of record JARJDT010008643.1, read on the forward strand.
GGAAGGACGCGACTGCGATAAGAAGGGCACGCCGTGTCGCACGCCTGGCGAAGCAACAAGAAGAAGGAACCAAGTGTGCTCGAACTGATAATCTCAAACGCAAATATACACCAACGACGAGAACAACTTATATAAGAACGGCAAGCGGAGGAAAGCAAGGAAGTTGGCTAATGCTTTGCGCTCGCCTCTGCATAGGAAGAGGAAACGACGACCAAGTTTATTATTATAATACGGTTGAGAACTTCTTAGACTTAGCTGCAAAGCAGAGCAGAGAACAAAGTTTCATTGCATCGTAAAATCTCCGGTTCAATTCTTTGCGCAATCTTTGCACAACTTTGCTGATGCGAAAATGTGGAAAAAAGTTTGCGATATTTGAAATTTATGAGGCCACGAAGATTTTTTTATTCCGTAGAAATTATTTTCGATGACTTAATCATTTCTGAGTGTTTCTCATAAGTCTTTTGCTTTTTGGAGTTATTGTTGCTTGTGCGATATTCAATTTTTATGACATTAAAATGTGCCGTTTTGTATACCGAGTATTCATACATATACAATTGAGTGACTTATGCCATCTGATATTTTGAAATTGAAATCTAATTATTGTTGAAACACTCTGTTGTTGTGCGTAGGGCGCAGTGTATGGAGTGTGTTATGTATGCTGTTTAAATATTCATAATTTTATTCGGTTATTCAATGCGGTTGACGTTCGGTCGGCAGTCGCTATCGCGAAATCCAGCCGCGCGCGCTCCTCGTTTTGAATTTAGGAAAAACGTTCCGGCAATATCAGCTTGGACGCAGGCCCTGGGTGCGTTGGCCAGCGCGAAGCCCAGGCGAAGCTTCACGTTCGCGTTCATACCCTCTATCAGTATATCTACTATAGGCTTGCTATGGGGCCAGCGTGCCTTTGCCGTGATGCGTTTTGTTCGTATGTTTCTAGCAGTTCGCTCGCGTTTCCCCTTGGAACTTGGCTGGAACGACGTGGAGCCCTAAGCAAACACTACACCAGCCGGCCTGGTCTGTGCAGGCACGGTACTCCCCTGTCCAAACAATGTACTCATCAATCAAATACCACCCCCACCCTCGCGCATAAAGCGCGAGACCATCCAGCCATCCTGTGCTGGTGCAGCACAACGAATTCTAAACCGATATCACATCCTCTTTGCTTCCTGATGTCGATTTGTTTTCTCTTTTCGATATACGCGTTGTATTCGTGTACACGCGACGAATACCGCGCCGCGGCTACCAGCTTACGCTTTCCATGCATGCGTAGAGAGCGTAGAGAATAAACACGCATTTTCTGCACGCATTTTCCGACAAGCAACCTGAAAAGCTTGAAATTTCGTTCGATATTAAACGTCCACGCATGTGTACACTGCGCACACACCGTCCACGTACAGGGAGAAATTTACTTGGTTTGCGATAAATCTCAACTCCCATCATCAACAAAGCCTAAGCTCATATTTCCTAGAAACATCAAAAAATATGCAAAGCAAAATTAAGTTAAGGACAAGTTTTAGCATTATATGCCGTTATTAACGCACTGTTGGTTTATTTGTCAATTAAACTATTCCAATGGAAATAATATTCGAAAAGTGAGAAATGAAATCTTTAAACTTTATCATGTTCAATAAATTTAATAACCGAATCAAAATTGCGTTTGCGTTCCTTCCGTAAATTTTCTTCCATGCCGTCCCCCGTGATCGGATTGCGGAAAAGTCGCGACGGCGACGAGCTCGACCTGAGGCGCGAAGTGAAGTAGCCGAACGCATCTTTTTTCAACATGATGGATGCCATGAAACGTAGTTCATTGGTCGATAACTCATCAACAAATGTGGTGTCGCCACGAGCATCGAGCTCGATTGTGTTTTTCGAATTGCCTATCAAACCCATTAAATACTCCAAATCGGATATGTCTGGCTGTGACCGTCTGACCGTTGTGCGCACCTCCGTCGTTGTCGTTGAGCTGCGTTGTTTGTCCATGAGTATGCGATTGCGATGAATCTTGCCGAGTATGTTCATGGCGCGTTCTTGCTCGTCGTACGAGAGCCGTTCACGCTCCTTGGCGATCCGATTCATTTCGTCCATGTTGATAGAGACATTGCCCATGCATCCCGGCGGGAATACGTCGCTGTTGAGATAGTCCCGCCGACGAAGACGTGCATTTACGCATCCCTTTACCGAGAATAGTTGATCCGATTGTTTCTTGTTGCTCTCATCTGTGTTAATTTGACTTGACAGGCAATAAATTTCACTTACTGTGTGATTTTTCATGGTTTGCAAAAAAGACACCGTTGAGGGAATAACTAGGATTTTATTCAAACCGCGCACTTTATTAAGTCGGAATTTTTTTGGTGCGAATAATTTCAAGCATAATTTAGGCGTTTAAATTAATAGCTTCAATTTTGCAGCACAGCCTTATGAAAATGTTGACATGGATGACATATAATTGTCACTTTTCCTATTTCGAGATACCCTTTAAAACCCAGATTGCTTCTTTGAGACCTGTGGTCCAAAACAACACTTATAGCTAAACACAAAGCTATACACCATTGCCATTGCCACGCTGCCACTGCGCTTAATTGGCAAAGTAATATCGATATTTTTGATTGACGTTGTGATTGTCATATTGAAAAACCAGGACCTCAGACTAAAAATACAGTAGACACGTAATGCCTATAGCTAATGCATGGGTTTGATTGATTCCCAGATGCTCTCACTCTTTATCATTGTATCTCTGTTGCTATTCCGATAGCAGAGCA
>JARJDT010008651.1:0-11348 GCA_030264655.1 Leptusa sp. GC000079
ATATAAAAATGTTCGAGAGCTTTATAATTCAAATGTTGATTAAACTTTTCTAATTATACTTTCTTGCACTGCGAGGAAAAATTTCGCGCAGGTGAAAATTATCATCAATGCAAACAGAAGGTTTTTCATTCAAGCTGCACTTATATTCACTAAAAGAGAATGAGAAATAATTGAGTTTGCTGCAAGAATTAAACTTTGCAAAGAGTTTCTGGAAAAGTTGAAATAAAAATAAGCGACGCGTTGAAAAAGTTGCATACTTTTATGCAGCAAAGATAAAAAAAGTCGCCGTAGTTTTAAATATTTTCGGTAGTTTTGTTTAACGACAATTTGGGCATTTGAGTTTTATACTCATGTATACTGAGCTAATGTTTAGTTTTTAATCGTACATGTAGAGATAATTTGAAAAGTTTTACCGGATTATTACGATTATGATCATGTTCATGTGGTTGTGGTTGCCGCAAAACCGAAATGTCCTGATGAAATCTCCGCGACAGCAAACAAACATTACGACGACAAAGTCAGCCGAAAGGAAGGAAAAACAAAATTTTAAAGGACTTTCCTATGGTACACAAGCGGATTATTTCTTCGTGGTCGTCACAGTTGACCGAAACGAGTGACCGAGATGCTCTCTTTAGATTTTCTTCATCATGTCGATGTCATTTTTTCTTGTTGCTTGGTTTCCGTTGAAAATCCATGACACCGTCAGCAAGCTTATAGCTACTCAACGCACCTGAACTTTGAGCTTGCTGAATGTACAGAAATGGGAAATGGCAGACACATATCGACATGACGCGAAAATAAAATAAAGCCTTAAAATATCAAACGTATTAGTGTCACATCTTGAAATAGCGCAAAAACCAAGAAAATAAATGACGAACGAAACGGAAATGTGAGAACGACTCAAAAAGAAAAAAATAATTACACGAGTGAAGTTTACATAACGACTACAATTTTCTAATTAATTTTTTGTCCATTATTAACAACATTTTCTACTTTAATCCAAGAGTAATTTTTGCAAATGAGAAAATTACCCTCACAATGTACATTCAAATGTGTTTTCTATGTTATCCTTGGAAACAACGAAATCATAGTGCTGAAAAGATCAAGGATCAAAATCACAAAATCAGTTCTTTCGGCAAATTGCATTACGCCATTATCCTCCATTCTATAGCTAACATTATCAAATGCCTGAAGCATTCAGAGGAAAAAACCACAAAGAAAAAGCACATCAGACGCATTAAAATCGCGCTATTATTTTTGAATAAAATGTTTGATTAAAATTAATTACTTTGCACATTTTAAATAAGTACAAGAAATTAAAGACGGCATGACTGAGCGCACTTTATTATTATTACAAGTCTGATGTGATGTGCTTATGCTGGCAGTGTCATCAGAGAAGTATGAATCGCATGAATTATATGAATTATGAATACTAAAAGCTCAGGAGCGTCGCACACGAAATGTCAACCGAGATTGCTCGCGAAACCAGCGCAAAGCGAAGGATCTCTGCAGATAATTTTCAAATTTTATGTTCATTTCCTTCTGAATTACACACGTAACGACATCCTTCCTTTTTCATTTCACTGCCGGTTTATTCGCGTTGAATTGAATGCCGTTAGACTTGAAATTAAAAATGAATAAAAATAACGTAAATTTCCAAACGTAATTTTTCCCCAAAAAAAACTTTTCATAATATTTCCTAATCTTACATCCTTTTCCCCAGTTTTTTACGTATAGGGAGTTAAAACAAAACGCATCGTGGACGGTTGTGACATAAGACTTGAGAAGTGTAAAGGAACGCGAGAGAAAATCATTGGGAAAACTGGAAACGGAAGGAATTTTCCCAGAGGCCGGCTGGACAACATCGTGCAGGAACTGTCAACGCCAACATTCCGGAAATGAAAAGCCATAAGGCGAGCGTGACCAGTGGTTAGAAAAGGTGTCACCCGGATCGTCATCTCAGTGAAAATTCGGTAAATGGCGTAAAGCCGTAAAATCCGAAGTGTGCATGACGCATATCAACTCAGACAGCGCGGCAAAAAGCCTAAATGAAATTTGTACCGACGAATTATTAACTTGTCAACCCACAACAAAATTAAAAACGTTTTATAACAAATAAAAACGCATCAAATGAGTTTACACGAAATCTGCAAGTGACACACGGAAGCGGCAACCAACTTTACTCTGCACACGTTGTTAGTGTTGCATAATTCACGGTAAACTTTATTTCACTTGGAAAAAATATTATTTGCGGTTTTTTATGAACTGATTTAAATTTGATGTGAATTTGTTCACCCTTGTTCGGTTCTTGCCGTGATATAAAATGAAAGGGACCGCAATGTGCCCACAATGGTAAATCATTGTAGAATTGCATGGGTGAACTTTTCATGTGTGTGTGCAATAACTCATTTGACTTTTTAATTGTTTCGGTCGTCAGGCCGGCCCAACCGTGATCAATGTCTAATCTAAATTAATTGGATCGTGAACACTCTTTTCGTCGCCGCATACACATCGTTTATCCACTGTTCAGCGTACGATTTCAAAAATTCGTTGCAAAATTAACCAACTTCCAATTGCCGATTGCTAATTGGTAATTATTGTTCCGAAAATACAGCGCAATTATGTTACCTGCTCCTGTTGAAATGTTAACACTTAACAGTCAACAAACAGTATTATGCCCAACGTACCTGAAACAGAAGAAAAAAAAACAATTAATTCCTTTGAAAGGTAAATTATTTAACGATTCCAATAATTTTATGTTTGTTTAACTTCGGTATGAATCGCACAGTTGCCATTCGTTTACTTTCCAAAGCAAATAAGAGTCCGACAACATTTTGATTTATTCAAGTGTATGATCGGATGATGCATGCGGTAGTCGCAGTCACCAATCATTCGATTAACCAGTTGCAAGTAGTTTGATGTTGATATAACTCGTATCTGCACGATGCATGTTATGTGTCATCATCAACATCAACAACAATTCCATTGTTGCATGTATCATCAAAAATTATTCATCATATCAAGTGTTCAAACGAAACTTTTTTAGAACTTCTGTTTTTTGTTTCCAAGTGCAACTCTTGGTAGATTTTCTATTGAACACTCGATACTTTTACAAGGAATAAAATTACAATCTCATGCAAATAATTGCAATATATTTGTATATTAATTGATGAATCAGAGTAACCTTGAAATATTTGATTTGCAGAAAAAATGCGAACTTCCTTGAAACGTATGAGAAATTAATTACAGTAATAAAATTACTCATCTCTGATAGAGTGGATTTTCTCGTTTTTTTTTCTGATTGAAGTTTTTCTCTTTATATTCGACGCCTATTATTAAATCCATCAAAAGATAATAATCGCAAATTACTACCCGGCAACCCTCCTCAAACAATAAAAGAATAAAAGAAAACATAACGGCGAGGAGAAACTGTTACGGAAAACGAAAGAAAATATTATTCCATTATTAGGTATTATTTAGTAGATTGTAGTAGAGGAAAAAGGTAAAAATGAATGAAACGTGAATTGTTCGTGCATGAACAAGCAACGCACACAAAACAGCCACTTTTGGAAAATACTAAAAAAGCACCCCCGCTGAAACGTGCCCGCTCGAACGTTTCGCATCAAGGCATAAGCAACCAAGAAACAAGAACAAGGTAAAAGAATATCAAACACGTAACATAACATAACGCATTCACGTCAAATGCGTGCACGTATGCGCGTTATTCAATGTTCAAGTGAAAATTCCACGTGAACAAAGAGCAAAGCGAACGCTAACAACAACCAACATGGAACGTAACGTAACAATGAAAAACGTTTCTTTTCGCCTACCGATAGCAATACATAGAGATTTTTCATGCTTTCGTTTAATAATTCCCCAAATGTGCATCATCAAAATTTAAAAACGCACTAAAATTATTAAAGCAAACAACGCATTCGCTGCTTGTTTATGTTTAGACTTTCGTATCGCGCATCGATATTGGAATGTTGGCCATTTGTCATCCTGTTTCTTTTTTGGCAAACGAATAGAAAACAGAAAATGAAAGGCGTAATGCGTACGTCCATGTCTCATCAATTGATCTATTGATCAATATTAGATTTAGTAATCTGTGCGGCAATATCTGCAAAGAATGGAAAAGTCGGCCGACCATAAATTTCGATTTGGCATCGTGATGTGTTCGGAGGGATCACACTGATAATGACAATAATGCCGCGGCAATGACACAATAAACGCCAAGAAGCAGAACTGCAGAAGAGCGAGCAGAGTTAAGTTAACGGTTATTGATAGCGATCTGCACCTTTTAGAGATGATCTAAATCGTAAATCCAATCTTATACCAGCTGCCTATGATAATACTGATGGAATTAAATTTCATATATTCTTATACATTACCTTATTTATACTTGTATGTACCATCTAAGTAAGAACTAAAGACATTTTATATCAATATCAATGATCAAGATTATTAAAGTTGTGCTCATAGGAATTGCGCAATTACATGAATATGATAAATAAGAATCTAATGTAACTTTTAAAGATGACTTAAATCAACTAACTGACTGGTTTCATACATTATTCATATTTTCATATACTTGTACTTACTTACTTATTCAAGTATAGTATTATTGTTAGGCAAAATAAAATATACGAGGTTTAAGTAAACAATTTTGCCACTATTCTTCGTTCACGATTGAGATTTTTTTTATTAAAATGGACGATAAGATGTTTAATTATGATTATGTCATGCTACTCATGATGATGACAAAATACAATGTTGCCATAATTTCGAATGTATGACAGTTTCAATCGACTGATCAATTAATTAATTTGAGTAAATCTGGCAACACTGCAATCAATATCTTTGTCTATGTATATTTGTCCTAACCTGAAAAAAATTTATGAAACTATGATTGGGTTATTTCCAAGTTATTTCCATAGGTCTTATAGTAGTGGATGCAGCATAGGTGTCATTTGGGTGACTAGTGAGTATGCGTTCTAATAGATGGCGTTGTGGTCTTACCGAAATTTACATAGAACAACTAGTGCCACCTATTAGAACGCGTACTCACTAGTCACCCAAATGACACCTATGCTGCATCCACTACTATAAGACCAATGGTTATTTCTAGGTTTAAACAGCCTACTTAAAAGAATCTCAATCGTGAACGGAGTTTATATATCTACCTGAATGCTGTATGATAAATTACATCTCAAATAACAAGATGTGTGAGACATTTGAAACTCGCCTTCGCCTTATTCATTAAAAATTAAGATTGCATTGCAGTAAACAGATGACGAACACATCGTAACTTGCCTTAAGTATAATAATTGTTATGTATGACTAAGGAATTTAGTGAGTTGTAAAAAGTTTACGTAAAGTTACTTAATTAACTTGAGCATGCACGCTGACTTACTTAACTTAAGTTAAGCTTATAATAAATAAAAGGTCAATTCACAGCGACAGAGTGCACAGCTGACTGTTACACATATTATTCTTTCATTGAATGAACGAGGCAGCACTGCTAATTGAGTAGTTCACTTGATTAATTAATTTAATCGTTGATTGCTCAGGAATGAAATCGAAAGTTTAATGACTCATATATGGTAGAAGCACAGATAGCTGTTTGTTAAATTTTGTTTGCTCTTTTGATGGTGTAAATTTTAATGTGTTTTTCTGTGTGTCATGTAATATGGTTTAACATCAATTTAATAAAGCATCGAAAATCCGTCCCTTTCAATTTTTATACAGATTCGCATCGGAGTTACAAAAAAGCACAATTTTAACGTCCGTAATATACACGCGCACATTTAATTAAAAGCCCAAAATGTCAATTTAACCTTTAACGCACAAAACGAGCATCAGGCTGAGCCGTTTATTTTATTTTTGTAACAAAAAAGAAAAATACAATAATAAGGGATCATCAGCGAATCTCGCAATCTCGCTTTATGGCGTTTTATACGCGTTTATCTCATACATGATGAATTTCACTCTGATACATGCGTGTAATCAAAGCGGAAAAAAACATACAAAAGAAGAAAAATGAAAATCATTTGAGAAATGAGAACCAACTGAAATATTATTTCATCTAAGGTTTAAAATTGTCTTTCGAGCACTAAGCAGACCTATTAATATTAATAACAACCACTGCGTATATTCCTATGTGCTATGCTAGGTTATTACAGAAATTCATTGAACTCTCTATGATTCATTGCAGCTCAATGAATGCAACTCGAAACTAACTTCACTTCACGTTTGAGTATTGAACTTCACATACTTGTACACGAGCAACGGCCAACGAGCAATGAGCAATATGAGAACATAAACGTGGTTTAGTTCCAGCATGTTATTAAAGTCTAAGAATTAAACGCGTGTCCGTGTGTGAACGTCGACGTTTCATTGTGAATTGTGCGACGATTATTATTGCGATGATTATGGAAGAATGGAGGGTCATTATTAAGAGTGTCGTGACCGGTGACCCTCAAGCCGTACTAATAGACCCACATTTAGATATGACAATACGAATACGTCTGCTATGTGACCATATGTGCTTGAATCATCGCTTAAGTAACGACTTAAAAAAATAGCGGCGTTAACTGAAACTAATTTAACCATCGTGTTTCATGTCGCTTTTATTTTTTGACATTTATCTTGTTAGGAATCTAGCAAAATACTTGTAGCTAGATGAAGAGATTGTTTGGTTTACTAGCCTAGGTAATCAATGGATGTTCGCAGTTCGTGGTGCTCAATCCGTTCGTTTCGGATCGAAATGGAGTCATAAAATGCGTTATATGCCTCGATGTGTCTTGTTATACGAGGTATTATTTTATGCGACATGGCTCGACGTTCACAGACTTGTTTTTAACAATATCATATTATATACTTTATGCGCGACGCCGTTTTATTGTTCAATTTTCTCCTCACCCAACATAACCTAATATAACCTAACATAACCTAAATCAATCGATACATGCAAACACTTTCAACATATCTTCGTTGTTATCTGTGTTGTTATCTTTCTTGATTCTACTGGCTGGCAATTACTAATAACAATTATGATGGAAATTACTAGAACAATTTCTAACTAATTGCCTCAACATAGGAGTAGTAAGTGCTTACATTCTACATTCCGAGTACGTTTATGGCCAAAAATGAAGGCAGCCCTCCTTGCTTATATGCTGATGTTGAAGATGCCGCCTATACCGAATTCTTAACTATATAGTAAGTCGTTCTTAGTATAACGACTTCAGAAATAAGCAAGCACAAGCGAAATACAACAGCAAACGCCGGAAACCTCATAGGCTAATTAGATCGTAATGGTAATTATTATTGTGAATAAAACCGCGGCGTGTAATTTCAAACAAATGTATTTATTATTTAATGCTTGCAATATCAACTGAACGAGTAATTTTCATATCTATTATTCTAATAGTTATTTAGGTATCTAATTTGAATGAGAAGAATATTGCAATTTCGTGCAATTGTTTTGCTTCAAGGAATTTTAAAATTTCTCGTTATTTTATAGCCTGAAGTGTTTGATGCACATTTGCCGCATTTGTATATGTGCGATATATTCGATTCGTTTCCATTGAAAAGTTGATAATGTCATAGTTCGTGACTAAAATCGTAAATTTCCTATTATATTCACTGTCATATTGGCCGGGCGACTCCACCAATTCGATTGCGACGAAATATACATTCGCATGAAGAGCTTGCTGTCTGCCCTCTGGTCTAGTCCGAACTCGTTCCTTTTCCTACATGCATGCAACTCAAATGCAACTGCTTACTATGTACAGCACCGTCTGTTTACCTCGCAAGCTCTATGTGTGTTGGATGTTTAAAAGTCAGAAATTTCATTATACGTCCACGCTTTTCGCTTTCCGATCAATACACTGCGACTACGACAGTCTACAGTCTACGCTTAAAATACAACCAACTCCTCTACAAATTCCTCAAAAACTACTATAAAGATGACCTGATAACATTGCTATAAGAATAATTCGTTGTTAATTAACTAATTATATTTCTAATTAAATTAACTAAATTTGCACTCAATGGAATGCATCATAAACATCTAGGATAGGCTAATAAGTAGCGATCAAGTTAACATCACATATAACATTCGAGTATATTAGCTCGTATGCAAACATACGTGTTGGAACATTACACCATCATGAGGAGAGATTATAAATTAATTATCATTATTAATTAACATTAGGTGGTGCGCCGATAAACGTGCCAGTTGGCGTCGCTAATTATTATTGTCGGCGGCGAGCCGATGCATTGTTTTCGCTACCGTAATCTCTGCTTATGTTACCTATACACAACACAACACTACTAACACCAAGCACGATGGACTTTGACTTGAGCTCAAATGGTTTGCATGTATTGCAGGCAAAACAATGGCGAAACGCATCAGGCATCCGCGTTTGTTTGTTAAGTGTGCGGTCGTCACGACCTGGGTGCTCGGCTTATTTGTCGTCATTAGAGAACGCTTTACGACGACACATTAACAAGCTCTCTTGTGAACTCTTCTCCATGTCAACATCATGTTCATGATACGAAGAAATAAACTAATATTTTTAATAATGATAAGCAAGATTTTAAAACTGTTTAGTTAAGTCGACTGATAAAATAAAGTTAGAAAGTGTGCGTTGGGTTGCCTACGACGACTTAACATCAATTCTCCAAACAGCCAAACTCCCAAGCTGCAAGTCAGTTTGGTTGTTTTGCCTCGATTCTTGGGCATAGTGTGCAAGTATATAGATATGTTTATGTTATATGTTCAATAGTCGATTTGATGTAGGAAATAAGCTTTTGTATATCAAACACTAGCGGCATTCAATGCTGCTGCTTGCTGGTGATGCGCTCGTCTTTGCCATCAGAGACCATGACAACTTGGAGACTCTCAACAGCGGCAAAACGCAACACACAACACCAGGAACAGAGAGAATGCGAGAATGCGAGCTGTATCATCATCTATCGAATCCGGGAATCCCAGAAGCATCGGCTTTACTCTCTTATGTCTTCAATACGCTTTGCTGCACAAGCTATTTTGCTACATAACTAGCTCGGGAAGAAAAAGTAAAGCTCTCTCTATGTGAATATACAAGGTGCATTGAAGCTTTTGAAAGAGACACGGAAAGATGCAGAAAGCCGCGTTTCTGGAACGTGTTTTTCGATGCGACATCGACAAAGTCGTCATTCCCGATGGACTTCGACTCATCCACCTTTTCATATAGTTTACAACTGGATGTATATTTGTATGTTCTATGTTGCAAATCTATACGTATATTGTAATCTAATAAAATGGGATCAGCCCATGGTTCACTTCCAGAGTACAAAAATTTACAAGAAATTTGCTACAAAACAACTAAGTTTTACAATTTACCTTTGGCAAAAAAACGTTAATAAAGTTGAATATGTGATATGTATGTATTGTGATATGTGATATTGTTGTGTATCTTGTTTAATAATCGTCGATTGGAAAAATTTCCCAAACAACACAAATGGAAAGTTCAGTTTTCCCCCTCTCGGTGAACTTGAAAGCGTTTACTTGGCTAGCCACGAAACGGCACGCCAAAATCGCTATTTAGATGGCGCGCAAGTCCTTTGTTTTCAGAATTGACAATGAAAACAATATTCAAATTTGATTTATTTTTGGACGAAAAACATTTATTGTGTTTTACAAATTTATTTGAAACAATATCTTCAATATCATGATTACCAAATTATTAAGTTTTTAGCAAGTTTTTGCAAAAATTATTTAAAACAAACTCTATCATGCAATACGAGAAGGATGAAACAATCACTTTCCTGGCTAGGTCAACAAATATCTATTAATTAATTTGAAAAATTTAAATATTGTTGACATTGTTATACAAGTTGTCTATATTAAAATGACTCCAAGTTGCCCGTTAATGTAGCACACCGGGTGGTCTTCATTGATTAACTAGTTTGCACTATGAAGCTTTGCTTGGGAGAAACATATTTTATTTGCAGTTATGCCTGGAGGGTATTTGGGATTTAATGCTGTCCTGAACGTATTTATTATAGTTTATTACGAGGAGAACACAACGGCGAGTATAAATAATAGACTGCCAGCGCATTCGCTCCCCGCAAACCTGGCCAAACAGCACCCGCGACTCACAAGTCAGAAGTGTTTACTGTTGTTGTTGGGGTTGTTAGTCGTCGTTCGCATTGCACAATTTCGCAAGTGTTGCCCAACATTTCGGCGCTGCCGATGCATGCCACAATAAGAACAGAAACAGCCAGCAGTCGTGTTTATTCAGAAGACTTTCGAGGTTTCCTAATTTATGGACTGCAAGCTGATGCGGTTGCAGAAATGCAGAAAATGTTTAGCAACAAAATTAACTCTGCAAATCCGCATGCAAATAATTTCGCCAACGCATGGCGGTCATGATGAACCCCACGGGGTGGAAAAAATGCACGTTGCAATGTTTCATAACATAACTATAGCAAATGCGCATTTTGCAATATGAAGTAATATTGTTTTAAAGATTTATTTCGCTGGCGCATCATACATGTTTGTTGTTTATGCTGAGTTTTATTACATCTTGCTTCCTGTACGCTGCGAATATTAAATGCAAATTTCCTGAACAAACGCACTATGCAGTGAACTATAGACGCATATTAATTTCGCCCTTGTGCAATATTTTAATTTAAACAAAACATTTTGCAAACTATTGCATAAATCGATTCAATATTAAAAAACAACTGAAAAAATCCAATATTATTTTATAAACTGAAATGACTTCCGGTGCTCTTTTTGTAATAAGCTGACCTTTGGCGTCGTGTTTAGTTTGTGTATTCTTTATCTCCGCCTAGATGCCTAAATTTCTTATAAATATTGATAGCCGTCCAGCAAAGTATGCATCGAAATGGAGCACATTTTCGAAAATATATGAAAGCAAGGCAAGAAAAAATGACCATCTGATTTACATTTTTATATGATATTGCGGCCAAGAGCGCTTAGAAGCTTAGGAAAAGGTGCGCGTCCCGGAATTGAAAGCGTGCACAAAGTTTACTCGAAATTATCATAGGAATTGTCGCTTTGCGCGCAAAAACGCTATTGGCTTTGGCTTCATTAACAGGACAAGACCTGCAAGTACTACATGATGGAATGATCACGAACGCCGTCGAAAATTAATAAACTAAAAATTCGCTTCAACACATCGCTCGGCGCGTTTTTTTCACGTTTCGATACTAATACCATTGAATTTATATACTGTCTCTGTAAGAAGCGTAAGTATACGGGGAAAATCGTGTTGGTCGATCACCTTCAGTTTCCAGGTAGCGCTACTTGAAAATCACCTTCAACGAAATCAGTC
>JARJDT010008652.1:0-14251 GCA_030264655.1 Leptusa sp. GC000079
GTTCGGAGTTTATAAATTAACATTCGAATATATGAACGACGGAACTGTCAACTGAACGGCAACTGCGACCGGCACCGACGAACGGCACCGGCACCTGCAAGTTTATAAATCTAGCCTTTAAATCTTAAATTAAATTATTTGAAAATTGATTATCAATTCTAAATTAATTAAATCGATTTATTGTTTTATAATTATGCTCACAGTTGATTCCTACAAAACGTAAATTCATATTGTTATCTATGCATTTCATTATGTATGCAACCTAAAGCGCGTAAACTATTTCGTAGGGACATTCTGCCCCCAATAATCAAGGCACACTTATTGAAACAATTTCTACCCTAATAAATAATGCGATGTGAGGCGGCCATTTAATTATTTGTCAATGATTTGCTCGGAGATTTTAACCATAAACTGAATTTCTGAACGGATCTCCAGGGTAATTTTGCCGATTGCCCTTACCTTTCACTTTCCTAAAAGTAGCCTTTCCACATCGCAGTTGGCATGGCTAACCTAACTAAATTTTTGTTTTTAATTATTTTGTTTCAAAGTCAAACAGCAACACGGCGTGCAAGCACATGTTCGTCTCGTTTTTAAAAATTTTTGGTAATAAATTTTCATAAATTCAAAAACAAAATTCTTAAATGGGTAGAAAAATACCAGGACGCAAACATCGTGGTGTTCGCGATGTAGAGAAACAACGGCAAACTCGTCTCGACAAGTAAGTGTTTTCCTCTACCGTATTTCGAAATTTGCAATTAAAATTGCACCTAGGATAAAAGACAAAGTTGACGCTCCGCCAATTGACAAAAATGAGCAGGAAGTCCCGAAAAGCCTCACGCGTTTAATCGAATTACGGGACAAGGTAAAAAAGGGTGATATTAACAAGAAAACCAAACCGAAAAGCAGCAACAAAGGCAAACCAGTTGTGTTCAAACCACTCAAAGCTGGCATGAACCCTGAAAGTGGCCACGTTTACGCCCAACTCGACGGTGAAAATGATCGAGCTTTCATTCAAAGAATCAATAAAGTTGTCAGAGATGTCATTAAAGAGAATTCTTTCGAGAATAAATATAATGTCAATATCAAAAGAAATCAAACCACAGGGGAAGTTGAAGAAGTACTTAAGAAAGATAAAGATCCATTGGAACTGTTTATGGAACAACTTAAGAAAGAGAAGAAACTTAAGGGCAACAAGAAGAAGAAGAAGCTGGCTGAGGCAAAGGCACAAAAGGCACAGAATGACCAGAAAACCAGCAAGACACAGAAGAAGTTAAAGAAGAAAGTGTTGAAGAAACAACTGAAGGAAAATGACTTGCTTGAAGATAAGCTTGAGGTGCAACATGAACATGTCGAGTTTGGCGAAGTTGCGCATGCGCCACCTACTTTAGTTGCTCCGAAAAAGGTTGCAAAGAGCCTGAATGCCCCAAGGGTAAGTAACTTAAATGATTCCCAGATACATTTTTATATGAATGTAATTTTATAGCCTGGTTCAAAGGATTTGCTACTAAAAAGCCTTTACAAGAAAAACAAAGAACCTCGCAAAGAACCAAAAACAACTCACGAAAAATCAAAGAAAGTGGCTAGTGAGCATCCCAAAGCACCCAAGAAAGAAAAGAAAACACCTAAAGTGGAACAAAAAGTGATTGACAAGAAAGGAAAACGGAAAGATCTGCCAGCTGCATTGAGACGACAATTGGACAAACAACAAACCGAAATTATCAAAGCCTACAAAGAATTAAAACAGCAAAAATATGTAAAGTAACTAAATGTACAAAATTATCAATATGATATAATAATAAACAACACTGGCAAAGTATTTTGTTTTTCATTTATTTCGCGTAAAACTAATTTTTTAATAAAAATACATTAATATTTTGACCTCGCAATGGATAAAACAACAATTTCTCTACCTGATTAATCAATAATCTGTTTTAAACTTAAAAATTTGTTTAACTTAAAAAACTAATATTACGGCTTACTTAATTGCGTTTGCTATTTTGTTAAAAATGTTTGAGAATGGACATATCACAATTTGTTGACGATGACGACTGGGCTATCATTTTCACCGGTGTTGTTTGCCGGCGGGAGCGGCGAAAACTTCTGCAGAGTTTCCTCGAGTTCGTTGTAAGTGCTGCAGTTTTTGAAACCTTTCGGTTTGAGTCCTTCAAATATTGAGATGACTGACTGTTTCAAGTTGTAAAACAATAGGACTTGGTTGCGCTTCGAGAAATCTTCAATTAGCAATTTAATTCCCTGGAATGACAAGCAATTAATTTTTAAAAAGATATAACAGTCATTTGTGAAACAGAAAAACAATATTTCCGGGATTATAATCGTAATAAATTAAAATTAAGTACCTTGGCCGCAGTAAAATCGGCTCCTTGAATATGCCTTGCATCAATAACGACAGGAATCGAGCTGGAACCGTGTTTAACACCTGCTTTCGAAATGTTAGCACGAACGTATTCCACCGAAGGAAATGCAAGACTGCGATCAGGAGTTATCAGTAAATATTCAGCGCCTTGCGAAGTCTGTAATGAAATATAATCATGAAGGTTTCATTAAATGATTAACTTTTTGTTTGTTGTACTGACCGCTAATTTTTCAATGTGCATTGTTGGCCTAGCGCTGGCATAAAGCAGTGATAACACATTAATTCCAATACCGATGGCGATTCCGAGCTCCAGGCGGAGGAAAAGACAACTTAAAAATGTTGCAGTCGCCGGTATTAAGTCACTTTCTGAATTGAAATAAAATAATGAATCATAGAATAGTTATGATAGATACGAGTGCGCAAAAATTTAGAAAATACTTCACGCACTTGTGCCTAAAAAGTACTTCACACACTAGTACTGTGCGTGAAAAGTACTTTTTACGCACTAGTGCGTGAAAAGTAAAAATGACTAGAAAAGTAACTATTTACACATCAGTGACGTGCGTAAGAACTGACTTTTAAGCCGTTTGTAGGAAAATGTATTTAGTCTATAAGTTCTTACTTTTTGTGCGCCATATTGGCTTGATAACTTGCAATTCCACCATAAATACAACAGCTGCAATGATAACGGAGGCCAAAGATGCTTTAGGAATGTAATAAAAATACGGGGTGAAAAAGTGCAGCGAAAGTATTACAAGTAAGCCGGTGTAAATGCCACCAAATGTGGTTTTCACACCGGATGCATTGTTTACAGCTCCTCGTGATAATGCACTTGTTACAGGCATTGAGCCCACGAATGATGATGCAATGTTGCAGATTCCCACTGCTAACATTTCTTGTGTTGCGTCTATTGCTTTTCCTTCAGCTGGAACCAAATACAAAACATTTTTACTTTGATTTTATTTTTCGCGGGTAAATTTTTTCGGGGCGTTTTGTAACTTAACATCATAATAGATATCATACAAGTTTTTTGCCGAGAGATGGAAATTTTGTAACCATTATCTTTGTTTGGTTTTTCGGATAGGTACGGAACAATTGAAAATATGCCAATTTCTTTAATAACATCAATAGATAACGTCAAATTAAATAAAATGAATGAATAATTTTCCGGCTATTGTTTTTTTGGAAATTTCAACGCAAAATTGCATGTTTATTATAAGTCAAATTGATATACAGTTGTTAACAACACTTTTTCCTTGAAATTCTGAACACTGAGCAATTGAAAATCAGTATTTTCGTATTTTCCAATGAAATTCAGCTAAGTGAAATTTGTAAATGAAATTTGGAAATCATCATCTGAAATTCAGTATCATTCAATTCATATAATTTGTTTTAAGCAGACATAAATTTTAATTGAGAATTTCCACGTTCAGTGCGTCAATTGAAAATCAGTTTTCAAAATTTATTTTCAGCAAGCATTACATTAAATTCACGTTTTTTCATACGAAAATTAGCATGCGTTAATTCAAATTCTGGAAACGTAATTTGAACGAATGTTTTCTGAATTTTAAGGAATTTCAGTTGCTGATTATCAATAGAATTAGGATTTAAACGCATCAATTACTGAAATTAAATTGGAAAATCTGAATTTCAGCTGAAATTTTCTGATTTACATTTACAGAAAGGGAATTTTATTTGGCGTAATCGCAAACACAATTTGACAAACTAAATTTCAATTTATTCTTGCTGAATTTCTTTTATAGAGTCTGAATATCTAGTGCTGAAAATTGCTGACATTAAATTAATGTAACCTGAATTACGTACAGATGGAAAAGGCATAGTATTCGGAAGATTGGCTTTTAATGTGCTAATTTATTATTTGTTATGATATAGAAGTCTTTTAATCATTGATCTCAATAAAATAAATGACATTTCTGTGCCTTGCATACAAATTTACTATTATTATATCGTGTACCATGTTAGTTATCCTATAGTTTTAAAAAATAGACATAAAAAAATACTTACAGAAAACTTTCGCTAAAGCAATATTTTCCAATATGCCTAACAATGGAACGACAATTAGTGCTGACCCCATGGTTGACGTCATTTCAATAAAACTATATGTTTTATTGCCAATGGTAGTTTCAAAAGGTGGCACTTCGAATTCTGGCAAACCCGGTTTAACTTCGCCCGTTAATTTGAAGAGATGTTTGTCTTGGGATTCGAAATAATAAGCAATCGCACCGCAACAAATAACAACTATTATGTTACGCGCAGTTGATATGAGCCAAATAGTTTGAGCCACAAAATTATGAATAGGTTTTCTTTCTTTAGGATCGGAAGGTCCTATTTTTAAGTCCTTGGATGCCTATAAAGACTACGTTTAATTCGTGTGTGTGTTTAATCATGCAATATAATTACCCTCAAAAATAAAATAATGACCATGCACGAAACCCCAAGAACCAAGTCCCAAAGTCGCGTTTCTGAAATATGCATAAAAATGTTTTCCCAGACGTCCAGAAAATTGCTACCGGAAACGGTCAGTCCTAGAATATCTTTAGCCTGTGTCGTCGCAATAATTATAGCTGCGGCTGAAGTGAAACCGATTGAGACGGGGCCAGATATAAAGTCAATTAAGAAACCTGTCATAAAATTACAATTAAATTCCAACCGCAACGTGTTTTCCCCGTCTATTTGGTGCTTTTGGCAAATTACTAACCCAGTTGTAAACAACCCATCAGCAATTGCACAATACCAGACATCAAGCACAACAATACAGCGCCATCGACGCCGAAGTCGTGGATGTTCTCACGTGTGAGCAGTGCCGAAATTGCTGTCGGTCCAATTGCTGAATCTTTAACGCTGCCCAGCACCGTGTAAATAAAACAGCCCATAAACGAGGAGTACAAGCCAATTTGTGGTGGCAAACCCGCCACGTTCGAGTAAGCAATCGCCTGAGGTATCACGGTCAAACCCACCGTGACACCCGCGACCAAATCACTCACCGCGGTCGACACGTCGTATTTCGGTAGCCAGGAACAAATTGGTACGCGTTTTATAAAGTTCTTTTTCGTGAAGCAACTGGACGACTTCACCTTCATCCATTCTCGCACTGTCGGCTTCATATTTTTATTATCACTCATACCTTTTACGTATTTGTCGTTTGGTAGGTACAATACCGTATTGCCTAATGAAATACAAATAGTTAAAGGACGAACGGAAAAATTGTTTTTACCCTTTTTTACCCTTTTTTGAACAATCTAGACATGACTCCCGCCGTTGATCCGTGTGATCCAATGTGCTATTGTTACTTCCATTTCCATTTGGATGATCACTTTTCATTGCAGGATTTTCATTGCCATTGTCATTGGTCCTCAGATCACTTTGACTTTGACCTATCAAAGTTAGCTGACTGTTGTTAATATTCGTGTTGTATTTATATTTATCCATTGCGGTGAACTTGTTTGTTTACAAGTTCTGTTATCTCCGGTTATGAATGTTATGATCTTGTTTGTTAGACGAAACTATTGTTTCACTTTTGAGTTTTTTTATGCTATTTGCCGCGCAAGTTGGCGGACACGAAAAAGCCACACCGCAAAAATGCAAAATGATGTTTTTGCAAGATGTTTCTTTACTTTTGTTGTAGTTGTCGTTGGTGTTTTGTAGATATTTTATTTAAATTTACAGTTATATTTCATGTTTACGACGATGTAGTTTTGAGTGTGTAAATCTTAATTGTCTCGTTGACTTGATGACTTCCTTGCTAGTTTTGGAGTTTTGGTTCTACTTCGAGTTTCTCATTATTTAAACCCAATTAGAATCTGAAATGGACATAAATATCTTACTATTAAAATTGGTGACCAACAATGTCAAAATTAATTAATTTCAACATCAAACAATAAAAATGAAGACTTAAGCATGCATGACTTTTAGTTTAAATTGAATTGAAATTTGTATAAACATTGACGTGAGTGTAATAATCTTTTGACCACACCAATTTTAATTTTTAAATGCTTAAATAAAATTTGCATTAATGGTTTGCCAACCAGTTTATACTAGTTTATCTGCACGTTTGTTAAATTATAGCAACTGCAAAAAATGGTTAATCGTAACCATTAGGTTTCAAATTCGTTGAGACTATAATTAATTATGATTAATTTATATGTTGATGGGTTGAGATTGATATCTTTGCATTCTTAAACTCTGTTCCGGAGTTACATTTGACTTAGAAAAAATCAATGGATTTTCCATTCTGCTTCTAGCTTTCTGAATTTTAAATTGAAACTAGTTCATTATTCCGAATTAAAAAATCGTATTTCTAAAAAAACCTTCAGGATTTGCACAAAATTTGTAAAGCTACAATTAAACCATAAAACAACACATTTTTTACAACATATGACGAGGTAATTTTAATTGTACCTACCTATCTCAATGTATAATATAATAATAAATTCCGAATTTAAATAACTGTAAAGCGCTAAATGTTTGAAAAGAATTTTCGGCTAATATATGTATTATGTAATACAATTGCGTATCATATTCACAACATGCAAACACAATGTAAAATTTGCATACATTTAACATTTTCGCAATTATTTTCATATGTGGAAACATAAGCAAATATTTAATATCTCAATTTGTATCCTCCATGTTAAGCTTGTTTGGTCCAACAGTGCCGAAACACCGCATATCAACCACATATCAACACATTTGAGCAGGCGGAAACTGACATTACGCCCGACGCGGGCTAACAAAGGATTTACATGTTACGCGGCCCGCAACATTAAAACGTGCCAGTTGAATTTTGCCCCATAAATAAATGTCAAACAATTAATAGGATTTGTATGTCAGTATTGTTCAATGTTGTTCGATCACCCTTTATTTCCACTTTAATTAAATTAATTTAATTAAATACTATATTTTATTTTGCGAAATTATTTTGCAAAATGTGAATGTTTGCATTACGATTTTTTTTGGGTGCGTTGTGAGTTAAGCCCCCAAAAAGTAATCATGACTAGTTCACGGTTCGAGCGCGAGCGTCACAGCTAAATCTTGTTTTTTACGGAATTACCAGAGCTTTTCGAAGCTTTGATATTCAAATTTAACTTGAAATTAACGCATTTAAATGCTACTGTAAATAACGATCGTGTTAATACGAGCTCGCAAAAAACCCTTGCGATGTTCATGCGTCATATCTAGGTATATGATTATGAATAATGCGTGTCGCAAATAAAAGCACCTATTAATTAGTATTATATTTAAAACTGATATATATACAACCTGTCAGCAAAGTATAACAAACATTTATTTCCGCCTTGTTTGATTTCATTATCTGCCCAAACATGTTGTAAATTAAATGAAAAATTATGTAATAATTACAGTAACATTTAAAGTTGACTTATTAGACGGTTCATTCGCATTAAGTAAATTATCCCAAATCTTGATTAATTTTTGCATACATCGCCGGCAGCTATTTAATTGACAAACACTATTTTAATTAAATTGCAATTAAATTTTCGCATATGCACTCTGATTGTGTTCGCTGCAAAAAATGAACACACGGTATTAAAAAGAAATGTATATAATTCTGCACAACTTTCACTCCATAACTCACCCATAATATGTAAGTATGTAATTCGACGCGTTGTTGAATGAAAATTTACGCATAAAGTTCTGCCCGCTTTGGGCAGATCACGCAAAAGTTTGCTTGCTAAGTGAGCATATGGACGACTATCCGGACTATCGCTATATCGTCGTCCGCCCATGCACTCCACTTTTAACTAAAGAACTTATTGGATTCGCCATTTTCTAGACCTCTAACATTCCTCGCAATCATCAAAGCAATACTTCATATTGTTCAGCACAGCCACATTAAATTTAATTTATATAAGTAATGGTTTTGAGAAATTATACAAGGTGTCTTAAAATGAATGGCATTTAGGGTGGCTGTGTGACTGCAATCATAATATGAAAATTTTTTAAAAAACTAATGACGTTGAAATCATAAAACTTCCTTATCCGACTTTAAAGTCAAATTAATATATTCTTTCTTTACATTAAGATCGGATCGGAGTCACATCCACCCAGGCGTCAACTTCTTTATTTTTTATTGCTCTTTGAACTTTTTTCATCACGTCGTATCGTATATTTTTTATGATAAATTCCAAATCAGAAATTAGATATAGGCATTCGTATCTGTGAAATATAATTAAATTATGTGTATAATTGAAATTATGCGATGATTTATAATCATTAATATCCGTGAATCAAGCAGAGTGGAAACGAGATGAAAGCGCAAATTAAGAACTTTGAGTTTATTTGATTCAAATATACGAGGTTTGTTCAGAAAGGTATTTTGCATGGAGTGTTTCATAAGTAGCGTGAATAAAATGGCATGTGCAAAATTGCTAATTCTCAAATTTTTGCGAAAAGAGAAAGCGAACTTTAGACTGAAAATTTGTAACAAACATCAAACAATTCAAGATGCTTATAATTTATTACTGATATGCATAAATGTAGTAAAATAGCAGGCACATGCAAACATGTGACTTAATCACTACAACATATTTGGATTCAAGAACATAAATCTTTGAACGTTCATTGCCACGTATTTCGCGTTTTTTGTTTGTTTTGAGTGTTTGACTTGCTGACTTAATGTGTATTATAACCAAAATGTGACTGGTAATTGGAGTTTGGGTCCTTATGCGTAATTTTCGTCCACAAAGTGCACGTGATGTTTTGACTTATATTGGATGAGCAATTAAACGAATTTTAAATTTGACAAGTCATCAAACTCTTAATCCTCAACGAACAATGCAATTTGAAGAAAACAAACTTTGTTTTTATTTTAATTTGCTTAAAATTGCACAGATATTAACAAATTCGAAACTATTAATTTTATTGTCCTTTATATTTTCAGTTAAATAACGGTCTTTGCGAAGTAACAAATACATAAATAAAAAAATATGAAAAGAAAATATTGTTGACTTGATTCTTTTTTAATTTTATTCCTTGAATTCTAGTTCGTAATGCACCCAACTCCAACACCAGGAAATTGTAACTTATTTGATGGTAGATTCACGTTTATTGTTCGTTTGTAATTGTTAATAATGCTCATTGAAGAGCGCATTACTTAAGTAGCACATTCTTGTTTGTAATGTAATGTCTAACATCTTTCTAATGTGTAAAGTCATGCGTGAATTGTAGAGTTTTTTTGAAAAGAATAAATCTTTCTAGTCTTGTCGAATATTTAATGATTAATAAGATAATTTCGAAATAATCTGATAACTATTGCGTAAAGCCATTAAGATTAAATGCGTGTTCTTATTTTTCTTAGCCTCCTGCAAATTTCTTTGATGACAGAAACGAGAAACGGCAAAAGATATCACATATTTATTACTTCTGCGCATTTTTTTCAATGCGGAAACTTTTTTAGTCATGTATTGAACTGTTAAGAGACAAAAGCACTAACATTTTATATTTTCGCAAACTCATTAAATAATGCTCAAGAAAAAGTAGGTTATTCTTATATCAATTTATAAGATACAGAATGATCCCGACTTCGGATGAAAATTTTTGCAGTGAAATAAAATTTAAATATTACGTCATACACAAATCTTTTCAATTTTTTAATTGTAATTCCAGCGTTGCAAAAGCTAAATTAAACGGTTCTGATAAATAAATCTAAATTATAAAGTAAACTCGCCAACAAAAAAATTAATTTAGTTTTGCAAGTATGTTATAAGATGTAATAAAATCCCTATTTGTATTTGAAATTAAAATTAGCTTGCATTTATGTTAATAGTTGGTGTCATTCATCACAAGCCGTTCTCAACTTAATTGACTTGTCGTCAAAAGTTATAAAATTAAGTAGACTTTTAGGAAGCTATTTCTTTAAATTCAAGACAATCGTGTCATATATGATATCAATAAAATAAAACTAGAACCGCATTGATATCTTTCAGCCAATTTCAATGTAACGTTATTGAGACTATTTACAACTTAATTACTTCTTAAGCAAGTTTGCCAAACTTGAAGATAAATAATAAAATTAACAATATTGGGCATATCAAACGTTTTAAAATTTGCTAATTCTAATCAAAGAGTGATTAAACTACATTGCTATTAAATCAATTAAAATGTGTATTAATGAATATGCGAACGATAAGAGGCAAACGAAAACTAGTTCAATGTTTACTTTAAAGTTACATTTCACATGCGAAATTTACCAAACATTTTATTTACGTAAGGTTTTCAATGAAACCGATAGTTTAATAGATAATTAACAAACACACGGTATATTTTATGTATTTCACTTACCTTTTTTTGGCGGGTCCGCCGTTTTGGCGAATATCAATCAAGAACTTTCAATCGATTTATTTGAGCAACAGTTCATTCAGATTTGGATTTAAAAATCATACAAATTTAGTTATGAGTTTGCAATAAAAGACCGTCAGACGCAGACAGACAGGCACCGGTAGTTTCTCTATCGATATTCTAATTGAATTTAATAGTTGGATAAAATTGTGAAAATAACGTTCGCGTATTTGCACACGTTGCCTCTTTATGCACGAAATACTTTGCGCCGGTAATTGGCTGTTTACTTGCAAAGAGATTCGCATAGGATGCTTCTTTCAAGCGAAATTTCTACGTATTGTTTCGCAAAAACGACACCGATCTAGACAGAACAACCGACAACGACCATTCAAATCAAACTAAACTGCTAAGCTAAACTAGAGTCAGTAATTTTTATTTCACGTTCCGTTCGTTTCGTATAGTTTCGGTTTTTTGCCTTCTTCAACATCAACATTGTTATGTATATTTTACCTGTACCCGGCACATGGGTGGTGGTAGTAGATGGCAATAAACATGGGCATATTAAAATAAATTAATCTTATATGGCGTACATTTGGCGCCCACGCTACTTATTTTGTCAAGAAGTAAGAAGACAACGACGTCAGCGAGGATTGCGACTGAGAGATCTTTGCTGATTTGCAAAATCATCTCTTCGTCTTGCCTGCACCATTGCATAAAAGTTGAGGATGAGGCGGACAAAGATGAAGAAGTGAAAGAACACTGTACATATATTGAAAGTCAACATTTATAGCCAGCCATAAAGAAGATCAGAGCCGGTTTAAGGCCTAGTCTAAAAAAGTGAAGGCGCCTCTTTGGTGTAAAAAAAATCTTTTCATCCAATACGTATGGAAAGTACAATTTCCCCTCTCTCGGCGAACTTGAAAACTTTACTTTCCTCGGCTAGCTACGAAAAAATTTTCCTTGTTAGCCAAGAAAATAAACGTCAACTTCGCGTATTAGGTGGGGCGCAAATCCTTTATTTTCAAAATTGGCAATGAGATTATTATTCATTTATTGGTTTATTTTTGTACGAAAAACATTTACTGAGCTTTACAAATTTATTTGGAATAATATCTTCAATTGTAATAACCGAATACGTAAGTATTTAGCGAGTTTTTGCAACTGCGCTTCATCTATTAACACAATTGGTAACTATATGACATTTCACTTCATATGCAGTAAAATATCTACCGCAGTAAAATGAAAATCTTCAGAGCTAAGGGAAAATCGAACTTTCCATACGTGAGGGATGCAAAATATTTGATTCACCTCGCCAAGAAAGTGATTTCCTTCTCCTTCTCTTCTTTCGCTCCGGGAAACGATCACTTCTCTGGCTAGGTCAATAAATATCTATTAATACCTAATCAGAAAATAATTTAAAATAAAATAAATAAAAATATCTTAATACACAATAATTATAAAGTGAATTGGTGAAAATTGCAAAATTTTATTTAAAAAAAAATCATTTAATTGATTTTGGGCTTTAAATTGACTATGGCGCAGGTGTAAAAACCAAGTGATATGAGGAGTCCAAACCTATTTTAATTTCTTCATTTAGAAACTATAGAAAGTCATTTTTCGCTAATTGCTTTCAATCACATTTTGCAATTTATGTTTGATATTATACCTACTATAACTTGTAATAATTGTTTGTTTCTTGGATTTGTGTGTGTTTGCATTGTTGTTTTCTTGTGACTGGCACGAATCACGCGTTTGCCGACTCTCCAAGCCATAGCCATGCTCATGCCGCATGCAGATGAGAGTAAAAGTTCCTTGATTTTTGTTACGCTCGCAATCAAATTAACTAAGTCACTCACAGATTAAATAATAGGAAAACCAAGTGACGATTAATGAAGTGCGGAGATAATCAAGGTAAGTTTTTTCCCTCTTCGTACTTTCTAATTATCCAATTCGCATGATTGAACTGAATTAGAACAGCAAACAGACAGAAACAGACCAAGTGCGGTTAATTAATTTATCAATTAAGCAAATACAATTGAAATTCACGACTTGTTAGTTGTTATCGAATAAAATAGCAATTTAACAATGTTACAGTTGCTTGTTGTTAATATTACATAAAAAACGAGAATTTCTCAGTTGCTGTAAAGTTGTAAAAACGGTTCATACATTATTTAAGACAAGCAATCGGTCATCACGTGCATTATGTGATCAGTAGCGCGAAAATATTAACATTGCACACGCAAATACATATAGTCAATAGTGCACTAAGTACGTAAACAATGGCATAAAATTTCACATTTTATTTGTTGGTGTTTGTTTTTATTTATTTATTTAGTTTAAATTCAATTTCAACGCGTTTTATTTGTTTTATTTTATAAAATTTACATATGTTTATGTATAAATGGTCTTGTTGTTCTATTTTTTGTGCAAAATATTTGTTTTGCCATTTGCGAATTCTAAAAGTTTAATTATTTTTTTTATTTGTAAATTTATTATAAATTTCCGAGCACGCGTCACACGAACGAAACGAAACGACATGAAATTGCTCCTTATAATATGTGGAATGTATATCTATTGCGCGCTCTCCGTATTTGTAGCGTTTGTACTTATAACGGATGTTTCAGTTTTTCCAACGATGCATTACCATTAATAAAGCGTGGTTTTATCTAATTTACTTAACATTAGTTGGCGGCCAGGGTGGATGCGGATTATTGAATTACAGTGGTATTTTGTACTGATGCGGTTGGAATATCTAAACCAATTTTGATGAATAAAAATTATGCATAAATTGCAAATATGACTACAGAATTACCGCACGTGTTTTCCTAGCATATTTAAAATTTAAAACTGAATGAGACAGTACACGATGAATCCGTTTTCATATTAAATTCGTCTTCAGAGATTTAAATATCCAGAACACATGGTATCTAACAAATTTCTTGCCTACATAGTTAGCATGTGATTAATTGCTCCAACATGGTTAGGGTCTCATCATATCGTGTGTAGTATTGTTTATATTATTTAATAAATGTGATTAGATTGTTTGGCAAACACAATGAATGCAAATATAAATTATACGTAAAGTATGACCTGCGACTACAATAAAACGAACACTAGCAATTTTAAAATATGATATTATTTTAAATTTTCCCGAATTTCCACAAGCTGACAAGTTGTTTGGGAATTTTACAATGTGTACCTATGTAATTTTCAAAGAGTATTCACATGACTAATTTGCTTTGAATACTTAATTATACCTACAGTTCACAGAAGATAAAGAGGGAATGCAATTACAGGGAAGTATTAAATAATTTGATCTATCTTCAAATTTTCCGACAAATAAAGTGATTTTGAACGATAACATTTTTATTATTTCAGCAGCCCAATTTTCTAATAATTTGCATATTTTCTGCAAAACTTTGACTTTGCAAGTTGAAACACTATTAGTGTTTTCGAGTTCGCTGGGTTGGTTTCGGGTTGGTGGCGGTTTGGTTAAAACCGGGTTTCGTAATACGTCACTACCATGACCAAAATGCGTAACCATGCTCAGCAGTAGGTTAC
>JARJDT010008672.1:0-14125 GCA_030264655.1 Leptusa sp. GC000079
GAGGGTTTTTAATGAGGGAAAATTGCAAACTTTGTAGAGTTATCTCAGGGAAGTGTTGAATGCTATCAATGATGGTGTACGTGTCACGGCTTATACTTTCTGGGCATTGATGGACAATTGGGAATGGGTTAACGGCTACAAGTAAATTTTTATAACCGTTTTTCAAAAACAGTTGGAGAAATTTCATTGTTTTAAATTACAGTTCTCGTTTTGGTTTATACCGCATTGATTATGATTCTCCCAATAATAACCGCACACGTGTTCCGAAACGTTCTGCGATGGTTTATCAGAATATCATCGTCACGAGGGAAATTAATGATAGTTTCCTGCCCGACGATTTTGTATTTTAAAAATTTCATTTGCAGTTTAATTGTTTATTTACATCATAAAACGCATGAATTGCATCTTACCAATTCATAAAATAGATTTATTAAGTGATGCTAATAAATTTTCTGGGTTTTAATCATTATTTTGTGTTTATTTGAAGATTTGTCCGTTAAAATTTGAAAAATTACCAGTTTCCGGTTTGAATTTAAATTTCGGTTATGTTCGTCTAACTCGTCTAACTTCGCATTTCTGCTATTTGTCAAAGTCAAAACCCTGTTAAAGGGGTCAAATATCAAGTGTGTAAACATTAAACATAAACATAATATATTTTTCCACAAATTTCTTCAATAAATAACGATTTGAAAAGTTGCGACCGAAAATGTTGGGTGTGCGAGTGTCCTCGTTCAGTGAAACATCGATCGGCGACTCGGAACAAGACGCGAATTCGGCGCTAACCGAGTTGGACAAAGGTAACCTAACTTTATTTCCCAAAAGCCGTTTTACACCGCACACTTTTTTAAAAATTTCAAATATTAAAGTTTTTGATTTTCCACTTTAATAATTTTTCTTGAAATTTAAAGGATTGCGTTCGGGCAAAGTTGGTGAACAATGCGAAGCAATCGTGCGCTTCCCGCGCCTTTTTGAAAAATACCCATTCCCGATCCTGATCAACGCGTCGTTCCTGAAATTAGCGGAAGTTTTCCGCGTCGGGCACAATTTCCTGCGCTTATGCGTCCTCCGAGTGTGTCAGCAAAGCGAGAAGCACCTGGATAAAGTCTCCAATGTGGACGAATTCGTGCGACGCGTCTATAGCGTTATTCACAGCAACGACCCGATCGCGCGGGCGCTTACTCTGCGGACGCTCGGGGCGGTTGCTTGCATAATACCCGAACGCCAACAAGTGCACCACAGCATTCGCACGAGTTTGGATTCGCACGATAATGTCGAAGTCGAGGCGGGCATTTACATCGCGACGCAATTTGCCGCCCAATCAAAGTAAGTCCCATTTTTAAATTTAAAATGTAATTTTTTTAATGTTTTGCCATTTCTCCCAATATGAATATGAGAATAAACCTTGAAGTTTGCAACTTATTATACATGGTGTATATCAAGTTGCCTATCTCTTAAAAGTTGCTGTTTTGGCCGATTTTTAAGCAGCACTTGCTTTCCTCAAAATTAGGCAACACTATTGCTCAGTTTATGTTTTTTGAGTAGAGTCTGAATTAAAAGTTTCTAACTGAGTAAAAATCGCGAATTTTGCCGACAGGACGTTTGCAATAAGCATGTGCAACAAGATCTCGGACATGATCCAGGGGCAAGCGACCCCTGCGAACATGAAATTGCAACTGATCCCCGTCCTGCAACACATGCATCATGACACAAACACGGCCGCAATGGTGCGCAATTTGTGCACTGATCTCCTCCCCAAGTACCCCACCGAGGAGTTTGTTCTGGTCACTCTGAACACATTGACGCAGCTTGCTGTTGCTACCCTGGTTGATATTCCCGCTCAGGTAAACACCATAAAAAACCGTTAACTTTAAATTTATGTGATTCCCCTATTTCATTACTATTGATATTGATTGACATGACCAACTCGAATCACGGCGAGCTGACGCTCTAACGACCAGTTTACAAGTTCGATTTTCAGAGTACGGAAATTTCAAAATTGTAGTCGGAAATGGTTGGTTGCCAAAAACGTTGATTCTGCATTGATCAAATTTAAAAGATTTGCAATCAATGTCAAAACAATGTGTAGCTAAAAAAATTAAGTTTCCAGGTAATTATTAAAAAAATTTCGTGTTTTGCACAGTTTTGATTGATTTTTTAGGCAGTTTATTACTTTTACGCGTTTATTTTATTTATTTGGATTTTCTCGTATTAGTTTCATCTTGTTCTTGATTTTTCAAGAATTCTTGTCTTGATTTCGAAAAATTCTTGTCTCGAATTTTTTTCAAGACAAGGGTTGGTATATAAAAATCAATACAAGACAAGATTAAGTTTTTCAAGAAATTAGACAAGAAATATCGAGAAATTTCATGAAATATTAAGAAAATAAATAAATAAAAAAGTGCAAGACAAGAAATTTGAGTTCTTGATATTTCAAGAAATGTCCAATTCAAGTCAAGAATTCCTGACAGAATGCATTCTAATTTTGTTAACTCCTGCGTCGTTGGAGCGAAAGCTCGCCGTGATTCGAGCTGACCATGCTATTAATGATTAAAATCCATGTTAAAATTTAGGTACAACTACTTTTAAACTACATTAAACGCGATCCGCGCAAAAAAATCAAACTAGAATGCCTGCACCATTTGTACGTGTTGGCGAAACCAGGGCCGCACATATGGCCGCCCGGAGCAGTCGACTCAATCCTAGACATTGCTCTCGAGACAACATCCTCGAAGTTACTCAGCACAGCGCTGCGCGTCGTCGAGGTGCTTAGCGAATCGCCGCAATTGTGCCACGAACAACATGGTTGCGAGTCGAAACTGCGAACGTTGTGCGCGAAAAACTGTTTTTCGCCGCATCCGCCCATAGTCGCCCAAGCCATACACATTCTGACACAGATCATTTGTTACTGTTACAAAGAAAACATAAAGCTATCAGGGACGGAAACCGTCATCTCATCGGTCGAGACACTCATTTTACTCTTGACATTTTCCGACGAGAAATTTCCGTATCAATTGAAAGTTGTCTTGAGGTGCGCTGTCCGCTTATCCGAAGTCGACAAGAATTACTGCGAGAAATTTGTTGAGTTACTTGCATCACGGCTTGGTAATGTTGACAGTAAGTTGTTCACTATTAGGGTTGCACGAGACAAGAATTCTTGTCTTAAAGCCTTTTTTCTTGTCTTGTCTTGACTAAAAGTCTCGCTATATTCAAGAGTCTCGACTTTGATAAATGTTCCATAAAACGTGGAAGATGCCCAACGAAATTTGAATTTCAACAATTATTAAACGTAAAAATCGAGAATCGAGAATTCTTGAGTAAAAATCTTCATCTCGAATTTTCTGGAGCGCTTTACTCTCGTCTTGAAATATTAACTGATTTTTATTCGTGATCTTGTCGAGAAATTTTCGAGGTCGAGACAAGAATTCTTAAAAATCGAGACTCGTGCACTCGAGACTGATTTTTGATTCACTTTTGTTGTGTTTGGACCGAATACAGGTGATTGCACCATTTTAATCTGCGAAGCATTAGGTGCTATCGCTGGCAGCGAACCAGAAACGCTTCTCCCCTTCCTCGCCGACATTCTCAGCCAATTGGAACCCCACTCTTCCCCCACTACCACGTCGTTTTCGAGTGCGCAAACAAACATAACCGTCCTGCTCTGCACGCTCGTCTTCCAAGCACTTTCCGGATACGAATGGAACGAAGAAACGCGGCGAGCGATCGAGACAGCGTCGTCTTCGGATAATTTGTGGGCGAATTATCGCATAGGTCGTGCGGCGGTGCGCTACGGCCATCACGGCATCGCCGCGCACATCTTCGCCAACTTGACCGAGCAGGTCAGCTACGAGCACTGGCACTTTTGGCTGGTTTGCTTGAACGAAATGTCGCGCGCCGAGGCGATGCTCGCCAGCCAGGCGCA
This sequence comes from Leptusa sp. GC000079, assembly GCA_030264655.1. Classification (NCBI taxonomy): domain Eukaryota; kingdom Metazoa; phylum Arthropoda; class Insecta; order Coleoptera; family Staphylinidae; genus Leptusa; species Leptusa sp. GC000079. The sequence goes on from JARJDT010008672.1 coordinate 3,920, forward strand.
CATTGTCGATCGGCTCGACTTTGCCATCGTGCACTACAACAAGGCGATCGCGGCGCTCAAGGCGGCTAGTACGCCTGCGCACAATCTGCAATTCCAAGCGGAGTACATGCACATACGTTGCGAGTTCTTGCAGGGCCTGCTATTGCTCATGCACACGTGCAATATTCTGTGCATTGTGCCGCCGCCCGCCATTGCTAGTACGATTGCGCAGTCGACGCGCGACGATTTGCAACGCCATGGCTACATTACGAATCAGATGAGGAAATGTGTCAAGGAATTCAAGGCTTGCGCCGAATTGTATTACAAACTGTACCAAACTGCTTTCGATGCTGATTTCGTTACTTTGGAGAATTTACAAATGTAAGTGCTGCATGTTTTTCCAAATCTCAGTTAAATTTGAATTTTGGTTGTTTTTCTCAGCAAAAATTTAAAAAAAAACAACCAAAATTCAAAATTAAGTAAGATTAGCCAAGCAAAGTTGGTAGCATTGTCTGTCAACGTCAGATGTCATTTGAAATCATAATTCGCGCTACCCACGAAGGGGGCGACATCTGTTTTCAAATCTATATAGTTTTTCCAGGGTGACCGATTTATGCTACATATGCATGTTGACCTTGTTAGACCTTGTTTTTAATGACAGATTACAGCAATTTCACCCCTACAAAGCGCCATCTTTTGGCTGCTAGTTTCCGCGAATCGCTATTTATTTAATTTTCTCGGTAGTTTACAGCAAATGTGCGTCTTGCTCGAACAATGTGTTGAGAGCGTATGCGTGAGCAACGCGTCAACGAAGCAAATTCTGCAGTTTGACGCGAAAAACACGCGGTTGGAGTCGCGCCAATTGTTGCGCGGTTGCCAGAACGCGTCGCGCCTATGTCAGGCAATCAGCGACGAGAACTTGGGTTTGACAATCACACATAAGCACGTCGACTTGCTGAAAACGATTGTCGAAATCTTCACAAATGCGCCGCTGCCGATTCCTCGCTTCTTCTTCCAAGTCCTGCAATGCACCACCCTGAAGTTGGCGATTTCGCCGCAACCGCGCGTCCTCGGCGAGTTTATCAGCGTGCAGGCCGGATCGCAGCTCGCTGTCAAGGTAGAGGGCGTTGTGCAACACGCCACCAAACCCGGCTTGTTTCGAACGGTAGGTGGCGTTGTCATCACTGTCACCTCGCAATTGCAACCGAACAACAAAATCAAGGAAGTTGACACGAAAGTGAGTCACGCACCATCAGGCTAATCCCGAAATTCCAAAATATATTTTTAAAGTGTAAATGTTTTGTCCGTATAGAATGTGGAAGCTAATTGTGTATTGACACAGACGGTGGCGCCACACAAGGATTTCTTTGCGGCGCAGTTTTTGCTTGCGTTCCCACGTGGCGGCCTCTATGTGTTGACTATCGATGCATCTGTGACGGATGAGGTAGGCAACACGTGGAACACCGGACCGCGCTCTACGCTGACTGTCAAAGTACCGGAAGAGGCGAAACTGCAACCGATCTCGATGCCGGGCATGGCTGGCAACGCCAATGTGTAAGTCAACTGTCAAATTTCAAATTTGTTTTTCAATTGTTTTTTTGTTGACAGGATTTTAATGACTGAAGACAGTCTTTTCATAAGAAAGAAGTGAATAAATGACAGTAAGTGACAGTTTTCTTTATGTTGCCATACCAACAAACCCCTAAAAATTTGAACTAGTCCCTAAAAACACCCAAAAATAGTTTCCCGCCATTTTTAGAAAATTTTATTAGACTGACAAATACAAACTTCTGGATTTTGACAACCCTATTATATGACATTATTGGGTAATTATACACCACCGACAAAAGCCGAAAGCAGTTCTTCAGTGAGAAAATGTTTAGCCAAGTCTTTATCCACTATTTCTATTTCACGATGCCGTAAAATCCGTTCGATCCGTCCGATGTAAGTCAACTCACTGACCGTTTTACAAGCGTCATATGCGTGCAGCGCAGCCATACTCACCGCCGCCATGGCATGCGTGCTCAAGTCGCATGTTCCTTGACATCGGAGAATAACTTGAATATTGAGAAAGTAGTCGTCTGTGTGCAATTCCGTTCGCATCTTGACCTGAAGCCTGGGGATGCGTTTCATACACTTGATGATCGTGTGCGTTCTCTCCGCGCCGTGTATACCAGCTAAGCGACATTGTTGCAAGAGTTGGCATCGCGTTTTGAGGTTTTCACTTAAAATACGCATCGTTTTGTGGTCGAACACTAGCCAAGCATGTGCTTCAGCGCAACTCGTCCCTGGTTTTTCTGTTGCCGTTGTTGGAGGACATATCTGGATGTGACGATGGAAGTTTCGTGTGTTACAAATGTTAAACTCTGATATCAGCAGAGTTAATATACGAGGCAATAAAGTCATAGTTTCATTTCGGTTTTTTATTTTTGTCGCTTTTTCACAGAATTTTGTGGCAATTTCTTGAACTCTCTGAATATCGTGTTTTGTTGCTTTTTCACAGAATTTCTTGATATTAACTCAGAATGTCATGTTTTTGTTTCTTTTTAACTTGAAATTGGTGGGAATTTCTTGAAATAAACTCAGATTTTCGTGTTTTTTGTGGATTTTACCATTGGCATTTCATGAATATTTCGTGTTTTCTTTCGGTTTTTAAACTGGATTTTGGTGTTAATTTCTTGATTAATTCTAAATTACGTATTTCTTGTCGGTTTTTCTTGTTTCTTTTCATTTAAATTGGAATTTCTTGATATAAACTCAGAATTTGTGTTTTTAACTTGAATTTCTTGAGAAACTATTGGGTTGTTTCGTATTTGTTAGTGCTGTTGCTTTTTAACTGCTGGAATTCCGTGGGAATTTCTTGATATCAACTCAGAATTTCCTATTTTACTTGAGTTATTTTATTTTTAAAAATTTTGTATTTCTCGTTTTCTTTCAAAATTTTGACTGAAATTTCTTTTTACCATTGGAACTTCGTGGGAATTTCTTTAAACATTTGGAATTTCTTGTATCCTTTAAGTTAAGGAACTGGAATTTCTTAATAAATTGTGATTACATATTTTCGTTTTTTTTTAATGTTTAACAAGAATTTTGTGAGAATTTCTTGCAAAATTCAAATTTCGTGTTTTGTGTGCAAATGTGACAGTTTTTGGCAGCGACAGAAAAGTAACTAAATTATAACTTATAATTCCTAGATTTCTAGTGTTCTATACATATAGTTCAAAAATTTAAATGCCTCCCATAACGACCGTTTCCGTTACAACAATGGGCGACCGGTCGTACGCCCTAACAACGACTTCTTCGCGTTTAAAATCCCCTCGCGTCCCGCCCGTCTTGCTGACAAGTTGAACATCACTGATAGTGATATTGTGACTGACTGCCTTGCACATATCATAGACCGTCAAGGCAGCCACCGCAACCGCTGTGAGTGCTTCCATTTCGACTCCCGTCTTCCCATCGCATCTAACAACCGATGTGATCACAATCGCGTTGTTCTTCTCGTCCAAAGTGGTCGTGACATTCACCGAGTTAATCACGATATTGTGACACAAGGGGATAAGTTCGGACGTCTTTTTGGCGCCGATGATCCCCGCGAGTTGCGCTATGGAAAGGACATCCCCCTTTTTCAGGGAGTTCTCCCTGATTAGGGTGGTTATTTGGTGGCCGATTTGGACCACGCCACGTGCTTCCGCCGTGCGCGTAGAGGGCGTCTTGTCGCCTACGTCTACCATACGTGCTTTGCCGCTTTTGTCGACGTGTGTCAACGCCGAAGTCGAAAATAATCGTAAAGAAGTCGAATTCGAGGTTGGGAATAAATGTGATAAAGATAACTTGGAGGTGAAGTGCGGTAGTGTTAATGGAATGTTTGTTTTTGTGGGTGTATCTGAAATTAAAGGCATAACTTAACATAATTTCAAGACTACTCACTAACAGATGGCGTTAGAAACAACATAAGGAGAGGTGGTAACTTTAACTTTATAAAATGTTTTAAACGTTAACAAATAATTTGTTATCAACAACGGATAAGGCAAGAAATTACAAAAGTCTAATTTTATCATCCACCGATTAGTATCATAGGTCTGTTTTCCATTTTCGAGAGATTCAGCATGCCTGCAAAAATTTTGAAGAAACCGGTTAATAACTCAAATGGGTTAGGTTTTGTTGTTCTTGTCTACTTTCTACAGGAATAGGCTGAAAATTCGTGCAGGTTTTTGTTTGATAAGTTCGGCAATTACCTGCATGTTGTTTCTTTTTCCGTGCGACAGCAGCGCCAATCAGAGCTGTCAAATCATCATCGCTGCAACCTGCGCGGATGGCATCCCGGAGGGAAATCTCGGCGTTGCCAAACAAGCAAACTTTCAAATTGCCATCGGCTGTTATCCGCAACCTATTGCAACTCCCACAAAAGTGTTCGCTCATTGAGGTTATGAACCCCACCTGTCCTTTGGCCCCGGGGATGGTCCACGCCTTACTTGTATCATTTGGCGCATTCTTCATCGGGCTGAAAGTCGGCCATCTTGCTTTGATCCTATTGACCATATCATTATAGGAAACCATTTTGTCCATTTCCCACTTGTTACCCGTAAACGGCATATATTCAATGAAACGCACATCGACTTGTTTCTCTTGTGTCATTTCAACAAAGTCGCAAATCTCATCATCGTTAAAATCTAAATCAATAAATTAGTTGTCATAGATTTATAGGTTAGGACTTTAGAGCTACTCACTTTTCATTATGACACAGTTGACTTTGACAGGCTGATAACCCAGTTGGATACCCAAGTCAATGCCCATCATCACTCGCTCCCAACCTTTCCGCCGTGTTATCTTCTCGTATTTGTCCGCTTTCAGCGTGTCCAAACTAACATTGATTATATCCAAGCCAGCGCGTTGCAAGCCTACCAGTTGCCTGGTAAGTACAAGACCGTTCGTTGTCATAGCAACCGTTTCGAGGCCGTTTATTTGTTTCAATTGCTTGATAATGTCGGGGAGGTCTTTGCGGACGGTTGGTTCGCCGCCTGTGAGACGAATTTTTGTGACGCCTTCGCGAATAAACAGTTCGGCGATTTTGATCACCTCGTCAGTGGTTAATATTTGTGATTTTGGGGATAATTGCACGCCTTCAGCCGGCATACAATATTGGCCTTTGAATGATAATTAACAAAAATAGATTAGAAGTGAGGTTAGGCGGCCATTTTAATAGCGCTTACATCGCAAGTTACAACGTTCTGTGAGAGATATTCGTAAATAGTTGTGTTGTCTTCCAAAAGTGTCAATTAAATTCTCACTTGTTAATTTTTCCTAGTTGTTTTAATTTTAAGTAAATTTAATTATTGGTAACTTAATTGAAAATTATAACAATTATTTACCTGTAGCTGTAGATGTTCAGTTTCATTTTCATTAGCTGCATTGATGACAACACTTGTTGCATTTGAAAACTTTCGATTAGGTTTGAGAAAGCAACAAACTGCATTTAAAAATTTTGTTTGTGGACGGAACATTTTCGTTTCTTTGGGTAATTTTACATAAAAATAGTCCAATTTCAAAGCAACATGATGAATGCTATCAATTTAATGACAAGTAAGTGATAACGATAACAGAGATTTATCACATTTATTTAAGAAACTCGTTAACTCAAGCAAAGTTTCTATTTGTTGTTGTTACCAAAGTTGGAATTAAACTAAAGCCATAGACAGGACAACTTTCTTTTCGTAACTTTTAACTATTTATTTATTATTTGTTTAGTTCTTAACTTCATAGTTTTAGCTATACTTGTATGAAATGCTAACTTGGCGTAGTTATGTCGAAAATTAATTGAGCAATCGTATGACCTTAAACACGCGATGCAAAAACGCAAAACTTCACCAAAATTTAAGTACAATTATTTATATTTTGTCATGTGAATGCGAAACGTGTGAATTTAATTATTGCTCGTTGGTTTTGTAATGGTAAATTGCTGATTCGTGCTAAACTGACTACGCTAACCACTAACCAGTTTAGCCTTGGTCAGACGCAATGCAATTAAATGAAAATAAAAGGAAAAAAGTTGAAATTCTACTTGTCAACGATAAGTACATGGCATAAAGCAATTAAGTGCGATAAAGAGATAACTAAAGTCAATATTCATGTTTCCATTCATTAGCATTTTGTACAATGTAATTTATCGCTAAATATGCAACTTTTCATGTTGATAGTGAGAGTCACAGTGAGAGTCCAGGCATAAAATCACATGAAATAAACGGAAGTGAACGAAAGTTGCGCTCATAACATATGACGATTCCAATTTGTTGATATAAAATCGTTTAGGGACATTTTAAATGTTAGCGATTATGGTTAACAGCACTGATTTTGCCCTCAATATTTTCTATTTTAACTCATAATTTCTTATAAGTTAAGAAAATATGTGAAATATTCAGTGAAATTGATAAAAATCACGGTCAAAATGACATTTAATGAAGAAACTTATTTTTTTCCGAATATTTTTTGAGTATACTTCCGTATTTTGCAAAGTTTCTGATTCTCCCGCGCAAATTTTCATCTTGCAAATGTTAGGGACTTATGCTTGAATTGCTTGGCTGCACTGTGCTGCCATCAGCTGTTTACTACTACAACTTCGTTCTTAACCATTCTCAACTTAAACAAATCGTATTTAAAACGTTTCAATTCATGATCTACGCCATGAAATCGTTTGCTTTATAATTTAAACTTTAACTTGATGATTTATAAACTTTGAATTAACATTAATAATTGAAAATGGCGCTGTTTGCCGCTTATGCCGAAGCAAGCAAAGAAACGCGTACTAATCAATCCGAAACCGAGTCAAATCGCGCGGGAAGTGCCGAAGACACTTCGTGGCTTACAAATTCAAGTTTTAAAATCGACGTGACACCTTTTCAACCGGAAGAATTGGTACAACTACATCCGGGTCACTCTTTGGAACTTGTCGTATCATCAAGTTCTGATGACAATGCGGGAAACGAAGACATTTTCGAGGAAAAATCGCGCAAACGTCATAAAAAGTCGAAATCTAAGAAAGCAAAATCACGCAAAAGGAAGAAAACCGTTGAAGCGGACATTGAAAGTGAAGAATACACAATCGATAAAAAGCGGGTTAACGAATATAAAAATGTGAATACAATCGCGAGACCAGTGGCGCCCAAATATAAAATTTACAAATATCTGGAACTATCTAAAAAGCGCAAACCAAAAAAGTTCAAAAGATACTTTCAAGTGATAATAGATAGACATGTTAATAAGAGTAACAGTGAGGCTGAAAAGGTAACCGCCAATGATCTGGCCACAGTGGACAAATCGAAACAAGGACCTGCCGGCTTAAAAGGACAAGAACAAGAAGAGCACATGACGCAGACAACGGCAGCCTTCAACCGAGACCTGCAAGCCGATCCCAACGATATAGACACGTGGATCGGGTACGTAAAGTTCCAAGATACAGTATTCGCGTTTGAAAAGTCCTTCCGGAAAGGCTCGATAGCTAAAGGACTACGCGTAACGGCCGAACGCAAGTTGTCCATCTTGGACAAAGCCCTGGCGCATAACCCGTCATGTGACGACTTGCATCGACTCCGCGTGCATATCGCCTCAGTGTTTCCCGCGGACGAGCTCCGAACCTACCTAGGCACCTTGGTTAAAAAGGATCCAGGCAACATAATCCTGTGGCAAGGCTTCATTGAAGCTACGCAATGCTCCATGTCGCACTGCACGACCCCAGCCGTGTTGGAGTTGTACATAGAGTGCTTGAACAAGTTGCACACTTTAAGGCGCACCGCGCGGGGAGACCGTGCCAATTTGGAGGAGAACATTCTGAGGATGTTGTACCAGTGTGGCTTGTTTCTGAAACAAGCTGGCCTCTTCGAGCAGCTCTGGACGTTGCTCCGCATGTACCTGGAGTTGAACTTGACTCCAGGTAGCTTCAGCAGTTTTACGAGTCCTTCGGAAGGACAGCTCGAAGAGCTTGAGGAAGTGGTCCTGAAGTCGCAGCTGCCCATCCACGAGTTATGGCTACGAGTGGAGAAGCTCAGGGAGGCTGCGCATTGGTTACCAGTGTCTACAGAGTGTGCGGATCCGCAACGGGTGGTTTTCAATGAGGACGTCTCCGAGTTGATCCATCCTATAACGATGCCGGGAAACTCGTTTAAGTTGACCGTCGCCATTTTGACCCTCCTTAAAGTGCCGCTGTTGCCATGCAGACATACGACTATGCAAGAGTTCGGAATCGACTATGTCCCATGGTCTTTGGACTCTGTAGAGACTCTGTTGCCGATATTCATGCCCTCTTTTCCGTGTGAAACTGATCCGGAACTCTTGAATTTCGTGCAGAAACTTGCGGTCGGTCCGCAATACCTTAAAACGCTCCCGGGACAGGAAGAATACCTTCAATTTGTGCTTGCCACTATGCAGGGATGCATCAATTGCTTCAGTGATAGTGAACAGGATGCGATGACAGTGTGGTGGTTCCGGTTCCACAGACTCTTAATAATACTAGAAGGACAAAGTGTGCTGAAAACTACGCAAGGGTTCAAGAAAAAGGTCAAGGGAGATATGCGAAGTCTACTTAAGGCCAACCCGAGCAATGTCTCCCTGTTTACGGAATACGCAATGTTTGAGTATTCGCGTGGGGAACGAGACAGTGCTTTGGGGATACTCCAAACTGCTATATCCCAGTCCCTCGCACAGGCAGACAAAGACTTGTTTACGTTACCGTTTGAAGAACGCGCAGCCCTAATCTCCGCGTTGAGGAAACTTATAGAGTTAAATTGCTTCACTTGTGCAGAAACCGATTTTGACACCGTTAAAGATAAATGTGTTAAATACATCTGTGCAGTGGTGACCGGGAGTTTTCCTATTACTGAGTTACCACGGTTTGTCACCCAGGGGGTCGTAAACGACACGAGGGAAAAGTTTACCGAAATTATCGCTACTTTGAATAACGGAGACACTTTTAACGACATGGAGGTCACTGGACATTTCCTCCCTGACTTTGTGACGGATTGGCTCATCCTCAACGGATACCTGTTATATTTGAAGAACTCGCTGGGGGAATGCCGCATCTTCCTGGAGAATATTCTCTCCTCAGAAGCACCGTATCTGACGCGATGGCGCAAAGAAGTCCTGCACGAGTTTCTCGTAGCTATTTTACTAAAGACTGTTGAAACCCCCGGTTCAGGACTATATCCAATATTGGATAGACACCTGCAGAAGGGTATTGAAGTGTATCCGAACAATTTGTTCTTGTTGGGTAGTTTGGCACGTGTTCAAGGACTCCAATCGGGACAACCGTGGTGGAAAGTGCAGAATTTGTTGTTAAAGTCCGAACACGCTTTATCGACCGTTTTCTTGGTGTTAATCGCGCAACAACGCATGAGACTCATGGAAACCTGGACGGATTCTGTCACGGGACAACTAATCGACGCGAGTGGTCCCTTTAAGAACAGGATGTTGAATTTGTTCAAGAGGTTAACACGTAGTGACATGTGTTCAAGGCGTTGTGGCCTTATTTGGCGTCTGTACCTGCAGTTTTTGCACGGATATTTTGACGCTAAGATTCTGAGGGATGCTTATTACCTCGCTGTGGAGGAATGTCCATGGTTAAAATCGCTGTATATCGATGCGGCGATCTATATCCCTGCCGATTTGGCTCAGATACAGGACCTTATCATTGAGAAACAGTTGCGGATACATGTTACTCCTGAAGAATTAGATGTATTACGGAGTTAACTCATTATATTTTGTGTTTGGACTTATGTTTCATAAAATAAAATAGAAAATAACTATACATATATCTAGAAATTGGTCGTGTGTCCACGTGCTTATGTTCCTATGATCTCATTTTCATGGCGCTTTAATTGAATGAAGATTAATGTCAAGTTCAAAAGTACGCGAATCTTTTCTTAATGAAAACGCACACGCCAAATTGTCGTTAGACTCGTTATGGATCGCTTAATTAGCAGGAAACGGAAGCAATTTGCCAATTTTCAACTTGCGCAAAAGTTGACCGTCTTAATTGCGAGGATTTGTTCTTGACTTGGAGAAAATCCGCACACAAGTCACAAGTGCGCGATGTGAATTGCATGTTGCAACTACAACACCATCCACTCCATCAAGCATGCAACGAATTTGGCTTGTTCTGTGCCTGTTGCCGTTTTCGGTGGAGTGTATTATACCGAAACACTCAACGCAATACAAACCGAAAGCAATATTACCAGAACA
>JARJDT010008682.1:0-17221 GCA_030264655.1 Leptusa sp. GC000079
ACAATTACAATAAAGGTGCTAGGAGGAAAATATTGAAAAGGTTATCCTAAAACCATTAAATCTTTACAATGCAATACAAGAAAACTTGAAATTTCGACCTCGCGCGGTTCCTCATTAACACATAAACATAAGGCGGCAAACATTTATTTTAAGCGGCTCCAAATTAAGATACAAAACGAATTAAACAGAAGTATAACAAATAATAACCTGTTCTTAAAATATTACAACTAATTATTATCAGGTACCCTACGCACCTTCACAAAATAACAAAATAAACATTCTTGACTGTCTGCATTGCAGAACTTGAGCCTGATTTTCAAACATCTACGGCTGTCGATTCCCCTTCTTATTCTACATAGAAAATTGTATTAAAAATGTATTTGAATAATTTATGAACGTAAATTATGACCAGAACAAATGCAAATTTAAAACTAGAACTAAAAATAAATAACAAATGGCAATTACTGGCAGTTGAAATAAATATTTAAAAAACTGCATTGACAGTTTATGGACTCGAATCATAATTTGATTGAAAAATGTCATTTGGTACTGCACACGAACTTAATTCACTAACAAAAGAATTATTGATGGGCGGAGTACATACCAAGTAAGCTTCGTTAAACATTGCAACTTCCTGCGAAGTCGGAGACTCCTCACCTTCGTCATAGTCCTCAAAGAGTTGCGAATTTTGCAAAGTGGCGTTCACTTCATCAAGATCTGTGGCAAAGTCGGCGTTGCCAGCACCAGAAGAATTAGAAGTCGAAGCTTGAGCATAGCTAAATCAATACGAAAAAGTCAGTCAACGAGCAAGGATTAATCAGACAATTACTTAGACAAATGCGGCGAGAAACGTTCACGTTGCGACATCACCAGCGGCGAGCGCCAAATCAAATTCTTCTTTGTTCTGCCGACCTCGGGTGATGGTTGTGCATTATCATACGACTCAAAATGACTGAAGCGGAATGACTGCGCACCCGTCGGCGGCGGCGGATGTGGTAGCGGAGGCCCCGGCGGAGCAGTGCGTGGCTCAATTTGTGGTACACTAAATGTGTACTGATTTCCCTCTTCGGGCCCATGTACGAGCCTAAGCTCATGTGGCGCAAATAAGTGACGCTGCATTTGTTGCTTTTTTTCCAATTTGAATTGGCCCAGCGGAGAGCGTACCTAACAACAATAAACAACTAACACGAGTGAAACCTAACACGTCGGTCCACAGATTGGGTTTCAAAGATGAAAAAAAACTGTAGTTTCTTGCTTGTTTTGAAACCCCAACATCAGTTGTTAGATTCAATTTAAGTTTTATCGTTTCTCAATGAATAATTCTTTTCTGCAACATCTTGACTTTGAAATTAATAGAAATGCATTTAAGGAACTTAGGAAAACACAGAACATTTTTGTTGGATTTGTATTAAATAGCACCATTTTGTAAGTGGCTCAATTTGTTGATAAACTGGACATTTCTGCAAAATTTTGAAATCTTTTACTTTAAAAATTTCTAGTTCAATTCAAATTCTTGCAAAAAAAGTTTTGCAGAAAAGAATTTTTCATTGAGAAACGGTAAAACGTAAATTCAATCTAACAACTGATTTTGGGGTTTGAAAAGAAACGGTTAAAACCAATTTTTCTTTCGTCTTTGAAACCCTATCCATGGACATATGGTATAAAAATATAAAAACTCGTACCTCATGATCATAGAGTCTCTTTGCGTACGCGTCGGTTGGAGGACGCGAAGCCGGAAAACGGTTGCAAGCTGGAACGGTATCCAATTTCTTCAAGAATTCCCTGCGGTAGTTGCGATTTGGGTCAATATAATCTGGCAATTGGTGTCCCTGCGTTTGTTGTACGTGCATAGCCAACTTTTGATGCAATGCATCCAAAGGATCATTAATAGGCATGGGAATAGAGACAGGGGCAACCTCATTAGTCTCATTCCCCGAAGATGCCGATTTGCAATAGCGCATATAAGTATCTTGCGGGTGGCCAGTAGGTGGCCGTCTGTTAGTATTGTCCATGTCCATGTCGAAACAATCATAGTCAAGTTCCGTTTCTGGGTAAATCGGCAAGTTATTCTCGCGGGCTGTTTCGTCAAAAATGTTTGTGTAGTTTTTCGTATGAAAGAAAGAACGCGGGTCGTTCAGTGCATCATCATCAACAGCATGTTCGAAATGATTCGGCGAAACTGCGGAAACCGGCTGAAATCTTTGAGTGGGTTGATAGCCTCGGAAATTGCCAGCATAATCTAACAATCCCTCGTCAGAGTTATCGTACCGAGAGGAGCCGCTTGCTTGATTTCCATTGTTCCTTTCCGACCCGATTGGAGCCAAATCACTGCGTACATCGTCCATTTCCAAGTTGAAGATCCTGACATGTTCGGTTAGATCCAAATCAGCATCATCGAGCTGCAAATCGAGTGGGTTTTCTATAGCACTAGCGGGCACATTCGCTTGGTGATGGTGACTGAATTGAGTAAACTTTTTGAACAGCATACGCGGGTCCTGATTGTCCGAATCACGACCACCCACGGAACCCTTGGAAGTGGACGGCACTGCTTCAGGTTCAGTACGTTGCTGAAGCTCTTGCTTCTTTTTCAATTGTGCTTTGGCCATCGCGTATTGCACGAACGCTTCTGGCGCACATCTCTCAAATTTAGTGCGGAATGTCTCATTGTCATTGCCTTGTGGCATTTTCTTCACGGCGCCTATTTCACCTTGCACAGGAGCCACATCCATGTAGCTGTTTCTTTGCTGGTATGCGGCCAAATACTTGGTAAATGCAGCATCAGCCGAGATTTTTGCAGCTTTCGCAATTTTCGACATCGCACCTGCCCCGGCCTCATTCTCAAGATTGACACCGGCATTACCGGTAGCACTTCTTTCGGCCGATGAAACTGCCACAGCCGCAGCAGGAACCTTTTGTGGCACGGGAACAAACGCGCTTGCTGCTTGGATCTCGTCCGGTCGCGCAAGATAATCAATGCAAGCCCTCCGGTCGGCCATTACGGGGGCGCCCATTAAATTCCCAATGCATGATGCGCTTTGGACAAGTGCATGCACGATCGGATTTTGGACAGCAAAATCTATCAAAGCGGTATCTTGGCGTAGGACTGGTTTCGATTGCAATTTATTGTCGTGCGAGATAATTTGCAATTGATTTTCGCACTTACCGTAGTGTCTGTAATTGTGCATGCATTTGTTTTCGGCTTGTATCAACGTACTGGATTGTACGATTGGTTTATTAAACAAATCCGGAATGCCACTGCGATAGCCGCTTGGAGATGGATTAGTGCCACCACCAACAGCGTTTGGGTGGGTGTCAGTGGAATTAGCGTTGGAATTCCCTGAACAGGAGCTTTTCGGATGAGCGTCCATTTTGTATGAATTTGAATGTCTGATTTGGGCGTCTAATTTGCGTGTGTCTTTCTTGATAGGGATCGGTTTGCTACGGATCGGTTTGAATAAATCGTCAAAATTGACGATGTTGCCAAGAATCACGTTCGGCCTTTTACGATAGCGTTGAAACTTTGGTTGCGATTGAAATGATTTGGGCTCACATACATTCAACGTCTCCGTTTCGTCACTGCTCTGCAGTAAAGACGCTTCAATGAAGTTCAACGCGTTCAAATCTCCTTCGGTTAGCTCGTTATCGGACAAGAGCAAAACTGATTCGTTTATTCCTCCCGCAGTATTAGGACACACCGAAATTGTATTTTCGACCGACGCTACCGACGCTAATGGAGCTTGGTAATTGTTGTGTGACGTATTAGTTTTGTTTATTAAACAATTTGACCTTGACAAAATTGGCACACTTTCCGGGCCGACTTGATAATCGGTTACTTCCGTAATATTAGATTGGGATGAAGTTGCCGTCTCAGCACTTCCCTGTCTTGGATGCACATTGGGACTGTTGCGCTTTATGTGTTTGAAATACGTGTCAATCGGTCGCTGATTCATGGGAGGTTTACGTTTTTGACACGATTTTTTCGTACTTTCAAGCGACTTCATTTTCACGTTAGCAGGACTAGCTGCTCTAAGTTCTTTTGGTTGAGAAAAGAGGGTAAATTTTTGGGAACAATCGAAACCAACTGAAAGATATTTTTCATGTATTAAGTGGTTAAGTTTGCAAAGAGATATCTAATAAGAATACACACCCCAATTTTCACTGATGAAGTGAGCAGAAATAGTCACTTCATGTTTAAAGTCAAAAACAGACTTCAGAACTGTTTCCCAAACCGGATGTTCAATCATAAAATTTTGAGTCACATTTTTATTGAAGAGAATTTCATTGCTTGTTTCATTTCCAACTATGAGCGTCATACAACTTTGAGGACTAATGCTTAACGAGTCATCCAAATCTTGCGAATTGTGCAAGTAGATAATAATTTTGATTTTGGATAACAGCACATTCACTTTAAGCTCTCGTACCTCGATGGAGTATTGCGGCAAATGCCTAGCAGTTTCAATTATTTGATCTCCAATCCTTCTATGCAAAATCTAAACATCCGGTCAACATGAGTTGAATTTTCATAATGTTTTCCAATACACTTCATAAAAAGAAAATAGTCAATTACTCACCAAGTCCAAGTTGCGTGGGTTTGCCTCTAACAAAGATCGAATGGAAGTTTTGCCTTCGTTGACCAACATTCGAGCCCGTCCGCTGCCGATTCCGGGCAATTGGCGGGCTACATACATTGAGTTTTCCCATAATTTGGCCTTGAAGCACTTCATCAAGGTAATCGCAGACAACTGCGCTCGGAAGTTTTTCCTGCCGGTTGCTAAATACTCGCAAAGACACTTTGTTAACTTTTCGCCAATTTTAATAATTTTGTCGCCTTCATTTTGAAGCGATGGATCAGTGATACCCAAGCAACCCAATGTGGCTTGAATCAAACTATAAACAATAAAAAATAAAACATACAAATAAGAGAAATTCAACTATTGCTTCGCTCGAAATAAATATACCAATTAATTTTCATTTCTGCAGTCGAAATTTTGCCAGTCAGAGGAAATCGAATACATTCTTTGTTCTTCGGCGTGTTAAACATATTCAAGAATCTTTTCTCATTCGTTCGCAAAAATATACCATCAAACTCCTTCGACTTGGAAATGAGCGTGAGCATTTGCTGAAGAACTTCATTACCTTGCACCTACAATATCAATTGAATTAAGATTAGGAAATTGCGAGATGAATCATCGTGCAATGCTAATGCGCTTTCGCTCAAATATGGTCGCTTAGTGAAAACGAGTTATTGCAATAAGATACGAACTTGCGTGAAATTCTTCACCGTTTCGAAATTCACACAGTACTTGGCCATGATTATTCCCACGTGCGTCGGCGTTACGGCGACGTTTTCGCCGATGACGATCATCCCATAACGTGCGAGCTTGTTTATTTCAATCTGGCACATTTCTAACAGTTTGTTATTCATTTGCTGCGTATTTAAGCCGACTGGTAAGGAATAATGGCGCGGGTTTTTGCGCGCCCTTATGTACAGAAAGGTTGTAGTCAGCCACTTCATGGCAACATCAATATCAGTCAAGGTACGCAAAACAATCTCGGAATTTAAATGTTCAGGTAATTGACGGTGGAGATTAGATTCGACAGGTTCTGTGCAGTTTGCCAATCGTTCGTACTTTAGCTAAAATGAATGCAAATGCAATTTTACCAATAGGACACTTTCAACGTTACATCTAATAACATCACATTGGAATAGCAACACTCAATTAACAATTCTCGTTGAAGCTATTCTTAATTTCTTATTCATAAGTTGAGTAATAAATAATTTACGCAGTGCCCATAGTTATCATTCCAATTCCAATCACTCCTCATTCTCATTCTAACGACATTTAAACCTTACACACTTATAATTTGCTTACGATACTATCTATTTGGATTTGCACATTAATTAATTATGAATATGAATGCGAGTTTGGGGGTGGCAGCTTTGGCTTTGCCTCTGCGTTTTGCATCAGGTTCTAGCGCATTGTTTGTGATTGCATCATGTTCATGAAATTAAATCTTTCTTTCCAGTGAATATGTGAGTTATTCAGTTGCAAATTGCAATTGCAATTGCAATTCGCCAATGTTTTATTATAATATGTGAATGCGACACTGTCATGTTAATCTTAAAGTGAACAACATGTAATCATTAACAATTATTCCTACTCTTCATGTATGCTTTGCTTGGATATAAAAAGACAATAAGACAACGGTACACATCAGTGCACATCTGCCGATCAACCTGATCATTTAGTTATCAAGTGCTAAGCAACTGCATTAAGCGTTATAACAAAATGCAACTTGTGTACTTTTTACTCGGCGCATTGTTTGTGGTGTATGTGAGCGCACGTCCACAGTATCAGCCTATCGCTGTTGCTGTCGGTCCAGCCGAACCAGTAAGTGAAAACAACGCTACCCTATAAGCTACATCTCTATAATAATTGCAATTGCTTTCTATCTATCTATCTATTAGTATGATTTCAATTACAAAGTGGAATATCCGCCAACGAACACGTTCTTCGGACAGAACGAGCATGGTGACGTCGCCGGTAACAAGCACGGCAGTTACTACGTCCTCTTACCGGACGGCAGGACCATGACGGTCAACTATATTGCCGACGCGACAGGCTACAACCCGAAGGTCAGCTTCCAAGGCGGCGGCGTTGCAGCCCTCGCGGGACGTTATTAAACGACCATCGGCACCATCGGCACCATCGTTTGTTTATTACCTACTTGCTTGTTCAATTTGTCAACGTTATTTAATTTAAAGTCAATTAGATTTGCTTTGCTTGTTGCTTATTCAATTCATTTGTGTCAATTGCAAATATAAATGAAATACCTTATCAGCATGTGTCGTCATGATAACAGCAATCGCCTCAGTGTCGAATTGCGGCCTGCCTGCCCTTCCAATCATTTGCAGCAACGAGCTTTCCGTATAGTCGCGATACTCTCCATTGCAATAGTACCTGGTGTTCTTGACGATGACCAAATGCGCTGGGAGATTGACACCCATCGCTAGCGTTGAAGTAGTCACAAGGACTGGAAGCTGAGCGGACCGGAATAAGTTTTCCATTATGTTGCGATCGGATGGCATAATACCAGCATGATGCATGCCGATGCCATGCTTAAGAATCTCGCTGGTTTTCACACAGTTTAGCCGATTCGCGGACGAATGCAACAGTTCGCGTTGCTCGATTGTCAGGCGCATTGTAAGCGTTAGGGAAATTTGTTTCGCTGCCATTTCAACACTTTTTCGCGTACTGCAAAATATCTACAAATATTTGAGCGCATAAAATCACTGGATTAACTAAAAAGATGATAAAACTGTATACCAGAGTTGGCTTTCCGCTCGAATATTGCACGATAAGCTGATGCAATTTGTAGTTGAGATTAATGTCGAACTTAAAGTCGGGTTTTCCGGTCTGGCTCGAATAGCCGATAACAATTTTCTGTAAGTTGACTGGACGCAATTCCTCCCCGAATTTGAAGGGGATGCAAGGCTTGCCGTCCGCGCCTAGCCATTCGGCAATATCGTCCACGTTAGGAACAGTTGCAGAAGCGGCAATAAAGCGCAATGCGCTCTTTGGATTGGAAGGCTGTATGGTTTTCATACGGCTGACAATTGCTTCCAAAGTCGAGCCACGGCTTTCGTCATTGAGCAAATGCACTTCGTCAATCATGAATAACGAAATTGATTCGACAAATTTCTGCTGATTACGCCATTGGCGTGTCAATGAGTCCCATTTTTCAGGGGTTGTTATAATAACATTATAGTTGATTAAGTCGCGCAACTGCAGATCCTCGCTATCACCGGTTGCCATGATAAATGAAAGATTTAAGGACATGAAACGTTGGTGCCAATCCGTCAAGCGCTCTTCGCACAGAGCTTTCATGGGCGCAACTATTAGAAAAATGACATAATATGCTTATTGATATCTAGGCATACTAATTACTAGGCATAAATTCAAGCGTACCGTATATAATTTTTTGATCGACACGGTCGGCACGCTCGTCTAAATTCATCAGGAACTTGACGATAGCAAGCTCAAAAACGACGGTTTTTCCTGAACCAGTAGGCGCTGCTATTACAACTGAATTGTCTACAATAGCAATGTAATTGTTATATTAAGCGTTATCGTTGTTGTTTCGGATTATTAACAATTATTTAAAAAACGCACCTGAATTAATGACTTCAGAAAAAAAATCGCTTTGTATGCGATTGAAATACATGTACTCGGAAAATATGGCACCATACTTAGATGGTAGTATTGAAACAGGTTTAAATTCATCAACAGCTCGCTTAACAGCGGAACTACCACTGAAAGATACACATCTAATGATTTCGAGAGCTTTTGAACATGTTCATTGCATCAACGTATTTAAGTTTTGTACGAAATATCATGTGTGATTTGATGAGAATTGCAAATATGATTATAATCTAACTCTTACCTTGCGGAATCCATTTCACTGCAAACGGTGCAAACTCACAATATCTGAATATGAAGGGTAATTAATGAAATTAACTGAAATTACCACACGAGAGCAGGAAATCTCGCCATTACTGAAAAAATTGAAACGTTTGTCACATTTGTTTTGCCATTGCAGCAACAGCGCCACTGTGGGTCCCATTGGAACTATTATTTAGTATCCGCTTGGATTTTAAGAATCCAATCGAAATCAAATTTAAAGAACTTTTAATACATTTTGCAATTTATTGATGTTTAAAACTAAAACATTAACATTTTTTAATGATTCAATATAAATTTCTATTTCAATAAATCTTTAAAAATTAATTTGTCTTTTGGTTTGTTAATCGGTGATTGTGACAGTGACCTTGAAGCGCTCATTACAGAAAGTAATTAGCCGATAACCGTAAGTATTTAAATAATTACAATAAGAAATAATATTCAATCGTAATCGTTTTTTAACGACTTTCTTCAAATTTCTATTTAAATTTGAAATGAAAAAACGGGGAGCGCATGCGTTGCTAGTCGAAACGAAGGCGCCAAGCCGCCATCAAACTGACAAAACTCAACCTCACAACACAAATAACACAAGCAGCCATTAGTCATTCATTTGTGATACATTTGCGACTTGCGTTGCCGTTCATAGCCCAATAGCCCATTCTTTAAACAAGCATCGTTTGTTAAACGTGTTCATATCTAATCAATAAGTCGAGTAATTAATTCATAATGTTTCGTTCACGTATCGATATCCCCACGGATGCAACAGCAGATCAAGTAAGTGTATGCAAAGGTTATGTTAGCCTTTGTTTCTTTGCTTATTTTCAAATAATTTCCGTGAAACAATCATTTGCCCATAATCACTTAAAATATTTCTATTGCGGATGCAATCGTTACAATTACAGGACAGTGCTCTTCAGGCACGCCAAACGCTGAAGACCATTCAAGATCCAGCCATTGCCAAAGAGAATTTGGTGCAACGCCAAGGGCTCAAGCCTGTGTAAGCTCACGCTCATTAAGCAAACTGAATAAACTAATGCCAGCATTCGCTAGTTTGCGGGTTGTTTAAACGGTTGTCTGTCTGTTGTAGGGAGCATGTGGCAAAGAGAAAGAAAATGTTTCATAAGAGCGTCCAAACGGGCGAAGCCTCTAATGTACAGGTAACTGCAGAAGACCTCACTTCTGAGACAGCCAGTGATGATTACTGGCGCATTTTGGCCGAGAAACGAGGCAGCGCACTCGACGAAAGCTTCAAAGAGAACGAGCAGCTGAAGGATTCCATTACATTACTCAAGGAAGAGAACCGCAAAACCCAGGAAGTCCTCGATGATTCCCGCTCTCTTATTGCGGTCTTGCAAGAAATGCTCACAGAGGGTTCTGAAACAGAAGTGGGTGATGAAATCGCTGTGGTTGATGAGGTCCCAGATGATGCACAGTCTGAGGAGGGAGAAGATCAAGCAGGTTCTGCTAATTTGACTGAATAATTTAAATGTAATAATAAATTCTAATATAGGATAGTTTGATTTCAACTATTGAAATCTCTACTTTCAAAATATCTTCAAAACAGCTTGTTAAAATTATTGTACTGAAGATTTAAATATATTTTCTTTGTAAAAATAATTTAATGTTGGTGAACTTAACGCTGTTAATCATGTTATGGTGACTAGTCGAATAAATAAATACATTTTGTAGAAACCGTTTTTATTTATTTAGACAATTTTAAATGGGATATTCATGCATGAATGAGTCATTTTCAATAAATCAAGTCAATTATTATTTATTTGTTTATTTGTCTTTCATTATGTATTCAATATTTTCAGTTCAAACATGCAAGAATCAAAAAAATATTCATTTGGGGAACGTAAACGTCCCAACGACACTAAAATAAGTTCATCAATTTTCGGTGATTGCAAGCGCACTAAAATGCTGCCAATGATCACTACTGGTAAAACAATGCGCCTGAATCAAAATGATTCCTCAAAGCCAGCTGCAACTGATTTAGTAAGCGTTTATAATACATATATATAATTATTGCAACTGAAACTGAAATCGAATGTTCATTATAGAGCAAGAGCAGTGGCGATTTATCACGCTGCATCTTCACCGGAACCGCCGACAGTGTTCTGAAATGGTTCAACTTAATAGAAACGCACTGCTTATACGAAGTGATTTCCCCAATAAAAAACCTCGCTTACGAGAACAATGAAAAGCGTGTGCTCATCCTGCGCGGGAATTGCGGACCCGTCCTCAAACTCGTCTACTATTCATCTGATCAGGTTAATCTGCCGAATTTCAACCTAGGCTTATGGATTAGGTAAAGTGCAAATAATTATATCATCTAAAATGCGCTTATCATAATCTACATTATAATTGCTTACTTAATTGTCGTTATCTCAGTAAATAATTTAATTAAGACTTATGAAGGTCGCTTCCATGGCTACATGCATTTATCACATACTTGACTTTTGCAGGTGCGTGGGAACAAAGAGCTTTTATGCGGAAAATTCTTTAAGAGCAGTGAGCATCCGCGAAGCTACGCCCAGGGAAATCTCAAGTTTGCCGCGGATTACTTATTTAAGTGAACAACAAGTAAATTCAATGATTAAAGACTCAGCCTAACTGAACAGTCGTATTGGCGTTTGCCATAAACATTTCGTAATACGAAATATCTGAAGCAATTGAAATCATTTGCTTTGTTTTCGTTATTCGTTATTTCATTGTTTCATTGTCAACGCGGAAACGTGTTATTTATAATATTCGTGTTTTTTAGTATCCTAAGTGAAATGTTTAGTAGTAACGTTTATAGACTTTGATTCAGTCATTTTAAGAATAACTTCTTGGGAGAAATACATATAATTTAATAATTACAGAAATAAAGTTTTTATAAAGTAGTAATTTGTGTTGGTGTTGCATTTCCAATAATGATGTGAAAATTATTCGTATTTATTGCCAGCAATTGCTATTGCAAATACATTAATGATGGTGGGGGACATTTATAAACATTACAAGTTGATAAAAGTAAAGTTTAAAACGCGCAAATATGAGCAACTGTCGAATGTTGCGTTGCGTTGCGGTGTCGGTTGTCTAATAGAAAACACAAAATTCGCACACGACCAAATTATGTAGTAGCGTTCACCTACGGAAAGTTAGAGTTAGACATTGAATGGCGTTGAATAAAACCGCGGGCATTCAATTATTTCAACTATTGTGCCGCATATAGTAATAATATGAATACCTGTTCAATATTGGTAAATAATTTTTATTATTGTTATTGTCATTTGTATACATGTGGAAATCATTTGAAAGTTCAAGTTTACGTTTTTTAATTTCATAGTTCATTTAAACATTTCAGAAACACGCGTGCTGCACGTCACCACACACGCGCCATTTGCTTATTTATTATTGCATTAAACATTATTAAGTAATCGCCTCGACATACATTAACATCTATCTACATCGCATCAGATTTGAATGTAAATGATATCAAACGTAACGAATTGCCTATGCGGTTTGTCCGTACATACACATCAAGAATTTGGTAGCAAGCACAAATGATTATACAAAGTCACAATTTATGACTGTTGCGTATTTACATACCGAAGTAAGTTTTCAATTATTTGTGGTTTATCGTAAAAATGTTGTCATTAATACTACGTTTGATTAGAAAACGAAAATTCTCATTACATTGGTCATCGAATTATCGCGATCGCAATCGCGAAAAATGTAAATTGCCGGTTATTTTTCACATTCCTCCGATTTCGCAATCAATTATAACATTTTACAATTTTACAACACATTTCATGGATAGGCGTAGAAGCGGTGACGTGTTTATTAAAATTTCACCGTACGTGGAGCTGTTGGAAGGTGGACAAAGGATAATTGCGCACAAATTACAGTTCAGTTTGAAATGAGTCGCCCAACAATTTGTTTGGGTTTGAAACTTTTTATCAATTCCTAGTAATTTCCATTGGCGCGATAATATTTCCTACTTATCTATATACACTAAACTGTTCAATTTGCAATTAAAAAAGTTATGATCGCTATAACTTACATAAACGTTTTGCACGTATAAATTATAAGTTTAATAGGAAAGCAGAGTTTAAAAATTTTTGAAACTCTTGTCGAAACTGCCTATATAAAATTCAGATCGCATAGAACAGCAATAAATAACACAACTTTAATAACTTAATATAAATCATATTAGGTTGTTTATTTTTTATTAGCATACATTAACTTTTCGTTTTCTCTAATTAGGTAAAACTACTGCGAACACAACTGGACTGCCAACAATTTCAAGCAAACAACTGAGTTACTAAATGAATATAACAATAATACAATTTACCTTTGAAACGCCGGTGACCAAAGCGCAAAAGACTAGACGATATTTAGTAAGGTGAAGTTAAATCAGTTTAATGGAGTATAATTAAGTGATTGCTGCTATTAAACTTGTAAATAGGCTATGTGAACAACATTTTAAATCATCTATAACTTTATTTTTCTCAGTGATCTACAGTTGTTCTCAGTTTTTCTCAAGTAAATCGAATTTTGAATAATTAAAAACTTACTAATAAACATAAACACCCAAAGCGCCTACAAAAGTTGTAATACGTAATTAACAATTTAAATATTTCCGACCAAAGAAGTTAGTGAACACAAAATGACTTTTGTATTAACGTAAGTATCCAATATCTATATTAATTATTTTTTTCTATTTTGCTTAAACTATAAAGAATTTGCTCTCATTTTGCATCACTTTATAATTTCAATCTAAAATTTAAACTGAAAAACTGCAACATATTTCCTGCCGTCGTTTTGTGTGATTAATTGATTTGTTATACAAATAAAGCTAGGGTATAGCTTTTTAAAAACATAACACAAACATTGGGATTGTAAATTGAATTTCAGTGTCGCGATAAAATTTTAAACATTAACAATAACATGAGTATGTTATTTTTCTATTAAGTGCTGTAATGCAATTCGTTTGAAATTTCTATTCGCAACGCTTTAATCTGGTTATAACCACTCTTTACAATTTGTCTTTTGTAATTTTAATTTATTAATCCATCATAGATCGTTATCATTTTCGAGAACAGCAATTGAGAATTGATAAAAAGTTGCAAATAACTTCTATTATGAGTACTTATAAGACATGAGTGAATAGAATTGAATCTGATTTAAAATGTTAATAAATGCGATAGTTCATTGTTTATCAGACATTTATGATTTCCGCTATAAGTTATGGAATTTACACACGATAAGTTCGTTCAATCAAAAATCAGCCAAATGTCCAAATTGATACATGTTGCTCACGTTGGTTTACAATTTACGCTGATTAATTTGATTGTTTTATTTCGATAAGACTTTCTTAATATTTTCAATGGAAAATTTTAACTACCAGATTTTTTTATGAGAGTACTTTGTATACACTTTGTGTACATGGTATGAACCATACATGAATTTATTTATTTGTTTTAAACATAGTAATTATTATTTATTTAAACTTATATGAATGCAGTTAATTTTAAGCTATATCAGTGTTGGTTAAAGTGCATTCAATCATATAATTTATTTAAATACTTTTTGTAGGTATACAATTGTACAATTATTTGTTCTAATTGCAGCAAGAAACAAATTTTTATTCTCGTCGGCTTGGTTTTCTTTGCCATTATTATTGCTGGCGTGGGTGTAGCAATATACGTGCATGGCAAAGATTTCGATGATACCAAAAACCATAACAACTTGATGCAAATCAAACTTAATCCACATGTCGGTGGTGCAGTTACCAATGGACCTGAATGTTCAGGAATCGCTCAGTGGGTATTTCTTGTTGCTGATAAAAATATATGTATATACGTATAGGGTGTATTATTGGAACTGTTTTGAAAAGTTGGTCATAACTTGAAATCGGATATACGCTGTTTATAATACTTGTGTTTGATTTACGTGACATTTATTATTATCGTAAACACCATTAACTATTAAGAAAAGCAAAATTGAAAAGAAATATTGTCATCAGTATCTTAATACATACTAAAAAGCACAAGTTACAGTTGACCAAACACTTGATACATTTACAGCCCATACTTCATTGTTATCTTAATTACTCAACTCTGGAACTTTGAACTGTATTACTCTTTATAGAAAAATGTTTCAAAAAGGAGGCTCTGTTGTTGATGCAGGCCTTGCATCAGCAATTTGTGAAGGAGTCTCAATGGCACAAAGTATGGGTTTAGGAGGCGGCTTCTTTGCCACTATCTACATTAAAGAAAAAGGCGAAGTGTATACGTTGAACGCACGTGAAACTGCGCCAAGCGCCGCCACCAAGGACATGTTCTTCGATAAACCGGAAGCATCAAAAATCGGTGGGAAACAATCTCAACATAAAATGCAGGAAATGAATCAATGATTTTAAATGATGATTTAGGCGGATTAGCCGTTGCTGTTCCTGGGGATGTTAGAGGATATCAAGCTTTACATCAGAAATATGGTTTACTGCCATGGAGCGATCTCTTCCAGCCAACAATCAATTTATGTCGTTCCGGTTTTTTAGTGAATTCTTATCTTGACAAAGTTTACCGAAACATTAGAGAAATGTTATTAACAACAGAAGGTTTCAGGTACGAAGTACAAAACCGGGTGCTTGGTTTATTGTCCTCACCGAGTAATTTGATTGTTTTTTCAGTGATTTTATTAACCCAGTCACTAACGAACCGTACCAAGAAGGAGATAAAGTAAAAAGATTAAAACTTGCCGAAACATTGGAGATTATCGCTAGCGAGCCAGATGCATTGAACCAAGGATCATTGACTGAAGGCTTTGTTAAAGATATCAGAGAATCGGGCGGCATTATCACCGTCAAAGATATGAATGAATACAAGTACGAAGCACGCTAAAGTTAAATTGTTAAGTGATGCATGTTATTATTTTAGGCCACAGTGGATGAAACCCGTTAAAGTTGAGCTGAGCAATAATCAAACATTGTACACGTTTCCACCGCCTGGTTCTGGAGTTATTATGGCGCATGTTTTAGGCTTACTCAGCGAAAATTTAGACTTAAGCCAAGTTAATACGGTAACGAATTGGCAGCGGATTATTGAAAGTTTTAAGTTTGCCTATGGTATGCGCACGAACCTTGGCGACCCTGACTTTGTCCCGGAAGTTGATAAAGTTAGCTCTTATCAATCGTTTAGAACATATGAAACTGTTTATGCTTTTAATTTAGATAGTGGAACAATTAATTTCTCCTGCGTTTATATCCGAAATCCGTGCAAAAATTCGTGACGACTACACATCACAGGACCCAAAGTATTACGGTGCCAACACTAGCAGTCCTGAAGATCATGGAACCGCACACATTAATGTTTTGGCACCCAATGGGGACGCATTCACATTTACAGGAACCATCAACTTAATGTATATTCTTACACGTAGACAAAACAGTTATGCAGTTATAATTAAATTGTTCAATTATGTAGTTTTGGTGCCCACATAGTATCACCATCCACCGGCATCATATTAAACAATGAAATGGACGATTTCGCCGCACAGCCAATCAACTTTTTCGGCCTTCCGTCATCCCCATCAAATTTCATTCAACCAGGCAAACGTCCGTTATCTTCCATGTGCCCAAGCATTATTCTAGACGGGGATGGCCATGTGCGAATGTTGGTTGGTGGCGCTGGCGGCTCGAAAATAACAACTTCTTCGGCGCTTTCGGCGTTGCGATACTTGTGGTTCAATGAAACTCTTCAAGATGCAATTTCGCATGCGCGCATGCATCACCAATTATTTCCCATGAAAGTGAGTTACGATCCTGATTTTGATGCGGATTTAATTGATGGCTTGAAAAATATTGGGCACAATATGAAGCAAGAGAATCCGGATGGCTTCGGTGCTGTGACTGCATTGGTCAATAAAAGTGGAAGTATACATATGGAATGGGATCCACGAAGATGTGGATCAAAAACTTGGATTTCTTAAGGAATATTATAATTTTATTCACTACTGAGTGTTTATCCATTTATATTATTTAATAATAATTTAATAAAAACCGAAACTAACATGTCAGATACTATAATGTTATGGTGGGTAGGTGAGTCTTTTAATATACTTATACCGCTTGAACTATTCTCACCATGCCTTGTTAAACTGCTGGACCTATAATTATCCCAGTCCACACCCGTTATTGCTTTCCCGCCAAGCAACTCCCTAAGTACCTCAGTGAACCCTCTCTTCCTATTCTACAGTTTTTCAAACTATTGGAGCTAGAGGAAAGTGCCAGATACAAAAAAGATGCAAAATTTAATTGTCTCCAACTTCCCCAAAGACAAATATCAGGAAATCCTTAATAGCTAGGTCAAAAGTGTCTTAGGGGAAGTTGAATGCAAATAAATTTTGCATCTTTTTTGTATTTGGCACATTCTTTTAGCTCCATTAGTTTGCTTGTTATAGCGGTTTTTGTCTTTTTTTCGGCGGTTTTTCGTGAATATCTAACATTATCTATCCAGTCGTAGCTGTGCGTAGCAAGGCGGTTCCACCAGGATGAGGCCCTTCCATTGCACCTTATAGGTCGGGTTGACCCCTGTGATTATCCCTAATGTGGATAACTCGGGCGTGAATTTTTAGTGTGCATTGTAAACTAGACGTGTATGGGCTACACAAAACTTTCTGATCTGTTTGTGTCATATCGACTTAGTTTAATTACGAAAATTCAAAAAAATATTTGCGGTTTCTTATCATTAGGATTTCACGAGAGTCTTGAT
>JARJDT010008686.1:0-17856 GCA_030264655.1 Leptusa sp. GC000079
TCTATTTTTTTTAAGAATGCAGTAATTTCGCCAACTTGATGTGAATATTTGCATTTGAATTACATTGGCGACGGTGGCGCTAACTACTGCATTCTTAAAAAAAATGGATTATAGTTGTTTATTTTAACTTAATTAATTAAAGTAGGCGAAAAGGTACGGCGAATCTCTCGGGATGAAAGTCGTTTTGCCGCCCTTCGCTTTTTTGCAAACAGCCAAACAACTTAAGTAATTCAAATTTCAACATCAAACGATTTTGAATTGTATCGAATCGAATAAATTATTAATATATAATTAATTAATTTAGCATGAATGAAACATTTAGTGAGATTAGGTATAGAAAATAATATTTATTATTTTTAAGTTTGTTAAATTTTTATTTGATTATCTTTAAATAGTAGCAGTTGACCATCTTTGTGTTTCTTCATTTTATGTTTCTTCATTTATTTAATTTTTGTTTCACTAATAATTAGTAATACAAAATACGAAGTGAGCTGAAATGACTAAGGATTTGTTGAATTTTGCGCCATTTTTCCCAAATGAAAAAGTATTTTGTGTTTTGTGTGAAAACTGTACATATACCAAACATTTTTAATCGTTTTCTCAATATGTCTGCTCATGTAGGTATTCATCGGCTGTGCGTTCATCTTATTTATTAAAAGAGAAAGTGCTTTTACCGTTTATTGCGAGAGTATGCTATTATTATGGCTTGAACGGTTTGCAAGAAGTAGAAGCGGTGGAAAAAGCAAGTGAAATAGAATTGAGAGGGCACAATAAATGATATTCAGGGTGAATCTTAAGTCGCCCATTTCCTCTCGTGGGGTTCTTGTGGACCATTAGTGGTGTACCAGAAAAAAATATTTTAATTTTGTTTCCGTGTGTCTCTTCTTTGTAGAAATGCCTAACTAAAACATTAAATTTTCAAAAAATAATTGGTTGAGTTAAAATTAAATCTTTAATTGTTAAAACATATGAGGATTAAGCTAACTATTTTTTTAAACAGTTTCATAGTACTCCACTAATGGTCCAACAACACCACAAGTGGAAATCTGCAACTTATGATTCAAGCTGTATATTTATAACACATATTGTGAAGCGCTTTAGTTTCTTCTTGTTAGTTGTAATTCTGTAGTTATACAATTTGTTGGGTGGTTTTTAGAATATTGTCGAATGCACTTATCGGAAATACTAATTCCTTTTGTTTCAAGTTCCGTTCGTTTCATAAAGTGGAGAGAATTATTAACGTATTGTACAGGATGTATCACACTTTGAGGCGAATAAATCTATATCACGAAAAAAATTATTCGTCTCCGAGTTGTTCTGAAAGTTCAAATTGTATGGATGACTTTTTGAAGACGGTCCAGGTACAGAGCCTACAAAAAGGACTCTTACTTACTTTCAGAGGGTATTTTTTTGTAAGTTTCAGATTTGCTGGTAGAGATTGATCAAGCAAAATCTGAAACGTTCGATATGCCCTCTGGAAAAGAAAGAATGCGTCATTTTTGTAGGCCCTGTTTATAATCGCATCAAAGTCTGAAACACCCTATAGCACGTTCAATATTGTACTAATTGAAATATTTCATTTTTTTTAATGTTTGCTTCCCTTAGAATTTAGTTCTTTGTGTTTTTATCAACGCATTTTATGTTTGGTTATTATCCTTATACCTATGTATACATATTTTGCACAATTTGTGCTGCACAAATGCTAATGTGTTTAATTTATATTACATTTTAATGCTACAATTAGAAAAATAAAGGGCCCAATATGCACGCTAAGCAATAAAATCGTACTAATTCAGCTCATTGAGGCGGACCCCGCGGAAATAATAAACAACCATATACAGTCTGTCCCAGATTCATATGATATTGCCCATCCGCCCTGTCCACATTCATCGATTCATAGTAAAGTTCTGTTTCTAGAAACTACTCTAGAGTAAATACCTATGCATATGAAAAATAAATTGCGATTTCTACCCACACAAAGATTTGAAATTCATGAAATTTTAAAGACGCGTGATCTACAATTCTTTTTCGACGAGAACATGAAATAATGAAGCAATCAACATTACAACATTAGTCCCTAAGACCCCTTTTTCGAGGTGGGTATAGAAAAAAATTGTTATCAGTACGATAGTAAGAAACTTGTCTTCTTTTCTTCTTTTGAATAGTACGGAATAACAGAAACATTTTGCGGTTTTGATGATTACAGTTTAATAAGACAAATAAATTAACCGGAAAAACAGGAATAAAACAAAGACATTATTGTTCATAAAATAAATAGGTTTATTAAATTTTTTTACTAAATGCATTTGGATTGTATAAAAACTGATAATTAGGAAGACAGCCGTTGTAAATACAAATGTTAATAACGGTATCTTTAAACCGGAAAAATATTTTCAATTCAAATAATTTCAATTTCAATTTTTATTCCCAAAATCAAATTAACCAAGTTTCGTACCAGTAATTTAAAAAAAAACACCATTGGCTATTTGACGATAAAAATTAACTCTAGGAGCCAAAACTTCGAAACGATAAAAAAATTCTGAAATTTCAAAACGTTTCCTTGCTGGGCATTCAACTATAAACAAAAACAGCCCGAAATTTTTTTCCAACTTTGCTAGTTTTTTTCAGATACTTAAACACAACTTTACTATGAATTTGGGGCATCCTGTAGCAGCTCATTTAATTATTTCACTTCCGTGCTTTTTTTTGCTTTTGCGGAGTGTGCACTTATAATGTTTAGTAATATATAATATTATTAACAATTTGTAGTCATCTCGTGGGTTTATGTGACTTTGCTTGATGATTATTCATATCATTTAAGTAATATAACATTGCTCCAAATTACAATAAAATCATCGGTACCTAACCTAACCTAAGATCAGCTTAAACTGATATTTTACATAATTTGTGTTTCTTGTGCATAATATATTTTAATTGTTTTTGTAGAAGTTGCATTCAAAGTAGTACATACAAGTAATAAATGCTGATTGGGTAAGGTGATATCGTTTCATATCTTTTTTATGTAAATAGTACATACACACGTACGTGTCATTCACACTTGAATTGCATACATACAAGGTGTTTCAAAGGAAACATTATGGCATTTTTCAGTTCTACATTACTAGGTTTCTGCATGACTTATTTTGATTTTTCCATTTGAAACACCTCATATTTTTTTTATCGTCCACCTAATTCTTTTAGCACAGCCAACTTATTTGAATATGTGTTTACAAAGCAATGAAATGTAGTACATTTTAATGGTTTTGGCTACATGTTTATGTTCTTAATAAATAATATCGAACAATTAGAAATATTTGATTTTCATTTCTCTAGCTCATTCACAATATGCAATATTCAATAATATTCCTATCAATTATATCATCATATCTAGTAGGCAAAATTAGAAATTACTACTACATTCATAACGTGAATGCAGCCTCCGGGCAAGTATATACATCAAGAGGCAAGTGATAAGTTATGCGATATAATTGTGAGTATTTACTGTATAATAGTATTGGGACAGTATCCATGTTCGTGGCCAGAGCAGTAAATCCTCGGCGAGTGTGAACTGTCCCAAATGCCAGGACCACATCGCATACAGAGGCCAGAAAGTGTGCAGGGGATTTCACGCAGTTGCCGGAATTGATGTAGCAAACCACGCGCTTTTCGTGCTATCACCTCACCGTCCATGTACATAGCTAAAAATGTTTATGTCAAACATTTGGTCTCAATATCGATCATGATTCAGTTTTCAGTTGTTTTATAAATATGTTATAGGTCGTGACTGTCATGAGTAGGGTTTCACGAGACAAGAATTCTTGTCTTGAATTGGACTTCTTATCTCGTCTCGAAATATCAAGACAAGAAATTTGGATTTTGCATTTTGATTTTTCTGTACCGAGCCTTGTCGTGATCTTGTCTCGAATTTTATCGAAATCAAGACAAGAATTCTTGAAAATCAAGACTCATGAAACCCTAGGATTCGTGACTGTCGAGAGTCATGGGTGGTGTACTTACCTAAGGAACTAAAATGCAGAAGCATTTCATCTGCACGCAGATCTTGGGCAATTACGTCATCGGCATAGACGCAAATGATTGCCAAGCATAAGAATAAATGAAAATAATCAGTAAGGTAATTAGCCCAACAAGCTTCCCACATGCGAAGAGCGACAGCTTCAGTGAATTCTCGCTTGAAGCATCTGAAAAAAAAGAATGCATTTTACTGAGCTGCACACGGGTCAATTATGTTCAGGCAACGTACAGAAGAATCCATCGATGGCAGAAAAGCAATTCGTTGGCGTCCTTATGCTTCTGCAAGTGATCATGAAATTTCGGCACCATAATTTTGACAAGTTCGCGCAGGAATTTCAACGAACGATCCATATCTTTGTCGGTTGGTGTTGCGACAAAAACCGCACGTTGCATTAAACCAACGAAGCACCAAAACGCCGCCACCTCATCGCGCAGTTCAAACAACACCGGTGCTAATAAATCGCTCATTCCTTGCGTATAGCTACAAGATTACGTCAACAATAACAAATTTAGCCACTAGCCAGTCACATTTAGGGTTTCACAAGACTCTTGAAATTTTCGTCAAGATCAAGCCAAGACTGGGTATTATATCAAAATCAATAATACAAGACAAGACCAGATTAAATGTTTGAAGAAATTAGGCAAGAAATGTCATGAAAAGACAAGAAACCCAAATTTCTTGTCTTATTGATATTTCGAGACAAGACAAGAAGTCCAATTCAAGACAAGGATTTTTGTCTTGTGAAACCCTAGTGACATTAACTCACCCCAATCCAGGATTGTAAACGGCATAATTTAACAATACGTTTTTCATCACATCCAAATTTTGATTATTTTCGCCTGCAAAAAACGGGTTTCCTCTATCCGTCCGCACAACGTCTTTTTCGATGACGCTCTGCACTTTGCGTTTGAACTGCATCAAATAATTGCCAGTCATTTCGGAGCGTCGACGCGTTATCTCCTCGTACTCCTGCCGGCGGATGTCTGCAATTTGAATGCGTTCCAAATACGTGCTCTGGTACGGATAGCAATGCAAAAGGAACGGCCATACTTCCTTCCGCAAATTTCGCTCCATACCAGCAAAAAAGACCGCTTTGCGTAGAGTTAGATCATCTTCCAATTGACCGGATTCGTTGAATAGTGAGCGAAACATTTCCTCGGTCAGTTTGCCAACTTGCCCTTCTTCGGGGTGCAGTTCCAGATCAGACACTTCAGCTCTGCATACCATGAAATGGCGGTAGGGTAGGTTTTCTTCCGGGCCTTTGGCAAATTTAATACTGTGTAACAACGAATGCCACTGGTGCAGCACTTGCGCCAAACGGTCCAGTCCTCCATGGTGGAAATGCAGAATCTTGTACTGACTCTCACGTGATGCAACTACCAGTTGCCCGCACGTGCAATTTGCATCGTTGAAAAACATGCGCAGCGACCGCATTTGAGACAGGTCGACACTGAAGCGTCGACACTTATGTTGGTTTTTAGTGGGCAAAATTGGCGAACATGACGCACTATCCGGAAATGTGAGATTGTGTTTTTGTGCGAGGAATTCGGGGCTAAACCAGTTGCATTGGCTATCGTTAGACGTAACCGATTCAGATCGACTAAATTCAAACTTTTCCAATGACTCCCCAATATCTTTAACACTGTCTGGAGTGGTGATAATTTCAATATCCGGATTTGATATTTCAACATTGATGTTGATTATCGAGTTCTTTTCTAAGCTATCATTGGAGCTGACTGATTCCTTGTCGGTGTCATTGATGTAATTAAGAAATGGATTAGTGCTCTTGAATTCAGTGTGCATGCCATCGACGCTGCCCACACTCGATGGCCTATTGTCGTCACACGAATCTAACGAATTGAGACTTTCCACGCTCGTCTGCTTGGAGTAATTATAAACGTTTTTGTTCGGGGAATGTTGGAGGGTGTGAGGGCATTTTCTTAAGGTGGAATTTGGTATCCATGTGAGCATTAAGGTCGGCCGCCTGACGTCATTGTACTGATCGACAAAGATCTTTGTCGTCACCGTTAAGTAGCCAGGATGATGAAGGACGTCGGTGTCCTGGCGCATTATGGCTGGCGGATGAACGCACACATTATTTTTGCAGAACAGCACTTCGTTATCTTCGTAATTGTTCAACTTTTCATCATCGCTGTCCGTGCCGAGAATATAGGTGGAGGCCCTACGCAATATGCTACTCAGCGGCATTTTGTTCGCGGAAAATGCTTGGAAAATATTATTTAAGTGAATTATTGAATTATTCACGAAACAAACACTCTCAAGTTAATTATTAGATTTCGGTTTTTGTTTTATTACACCGTACATTTCGTGTGAAAATCGGAGCCTATCTTAGCGAGCATGTTCACTTCGAGTTTCCACTTTCCACTCAGGATTCAGCCCACACTACTGTATTATTGATTTTTACGTTTCGCTTTTCACCGCCTTGTGCTTCGTGTGTTACGAACGCGATTGCTTAAGCTTTTAATTTGTGTATTTGTGCCAAAGTGCATATTTATTTAGTTAAGCGACTTTACGTTTTGTCGGTCAGAATGCTCATTGACTTAAATTGCTTATTATTCATTTTCAAAGCAGGACATTTATGATATATGAAAGTAGGTTGAGGAACATTTCAATTTTCCGCAAAATTTCTAACCGTCTGCCATCTGTGACGTACTAAAGTAACTTATTAAACAATTCCGAACATGCTACAATTGATGCATATAGCTATTGTTCATTTTTGAATTTAAGATTTTTTTCAAAAAATCGCTTTTCGGCGTTTCAATGAATCAGGCCCAGGAGAATTGCACAGAAAATTCTGTTCGTAAACCGATAGGTACACAGTAAAAAAATCGTGTTTATGTTAAAAATTTAATTAGTTAACAATATTAACATAAAATCGGCAATTATTTATACATAATTGTAGTAAGTTACTATCGTTACTATTTCTAACTTAATTTTTGTGTTAAACTTTATTTATCAATTGAAATTATAACGTAAAACTCGTGTTAAATGAAAACACAAATAAAAACTGTTAAAATAACTTTTTTCTTTGTTTCTTCTCTGGACTAACAAAATATGTTATTTTTAACATCACTTTTTTACCAGTGTAGCATTAATGCATTTTCAACAAAAAAGACAAATCTGATTAATTATTGATTTTATTGTATTTTAAATTAATAATAATTTGTTGCTCGCAACCAAAAAACAAAATGGAACAAAATATTGTCGATATTTATTTCTTTCGCAATCTTTAACATTTTGAAAATGTCACCTTTCTTGATTACTTTCGTATGCGAACAATTTTTGCTTCCCTCCTTCCAAGCATACATTGATAACATAACACAAAAAGTAAGAGTTCATCTTGTACATCCTTAGTTTCATGCGTTTCATATTTCTTGTTGGGAAGCCATCTTACCGAAACAGAGTTCCTCGCCAATTTGTTACAGATTTTTAGTAACAGAAATGGTAAAATTAAAATTATATCAATTATATCAATAAACAAATATTTTTATAGTCCGGAAATAAGTATCAACACGTGGAGAGTAAAGTAAAACAGTACAGACTAGCGATTCAAGAAAATGAACGCAAAAATAAACTACGGAATGAATTACAGAAGAGCGAACTACTTAAAGGTGATAACGAACTTTTACTTAAGTATATGGAACAAACATCTAAATTAAAACAAGAAGTTATCGAGAAAAATGAGCAAATTAAAATATTGCAAATGCAATTAACGAGTTGGCAGGTAGTAGAAAATTTGGACAAAATAGAGATTGATCTTGTAAACGATACTGATTTTACTAATATACCTAATTCAACCGTGTTTTCCGCGGATTTCTCAAGAAGCGCTCTAATGCATGAAACAAATGATAACGTTTTTCAAGAGTCAACTCTGCCATTGTTCGTCAAGGAATGCTCGAAAATAAAAGAGAAAGGACTGATTGCAAAAATACGTACAACATCGAAGAAAGTGATACGCCGGCTTGTGGCGTGCAACCATGAACATGAACAGTCAACTGAAAATGCAATAAAGATGGGGTGTTTCAGGAATATGAGACGTATTCAAACGCCGAAAACACTTAACCAGTTTCAATCAGACATTCCCAATATTTGCTTTTCCACGCCTGGTGCAGAAAAACGAATTTTCGAGTCCGGCAAGAAACGAGTTTTGTTGTATTGTAATTTCAACAAATTATGAGTCACAGATTTAATGTAGGTATCACTATTTCAGCAAAACTGTGGTTCAAACTCCTGAGTCCAATCAACATGTACAGGAGCATCACGAGGAGGAAGAGGAGGTTGACCAACGTGTAAATTTGAAGCAAGAGATCATCAAAAGATTAGACGAAGTTGGTGAATATTTAAAAAAGTTATAGTGTAAGTTATAGATTCAGATTCAAATGTTCATTTTAATTAGATTTACGTTTTATTCCCATTTTATTCTTTCTACTGATATGCTGGCAGTTTTATAAAAATAAATAAACAAATTTATTAGATGAATCTTTATTTTGTCTTTATTATTAACAACATTTAAATATTAATAAACATAAGTGTCTCGTATTCCGTATAAATTATAAAAATATTTAAGTCACCAGAATGCCAGAATCTTGATTAAATTCAACTTTTGGTTCATTAACGAAGAGAGTATTTAGCGCCAGATCATCGAATGAGGAAAAGTTTGACGGCCCGAATTTTGATTTTAAGCATTTTAATTCATTTGTCGAAGAATTCTAATATTTTTTGCGCAAACCCCTAACCCTTAAATCAATTAAGTCACTGAGCTCGTGACGTCACAAGGCCCAAAGTTAAGATTTTAATTAAAGTTTAAGGTTTTGCAAAATAAAACATTGCTAAAATCATGGTTCATCGACTTTCCGAAAATGCACTAAAAACATGTCATTCTTTTCCTCATTGAGGAAACTTCATTTAATTGTGATACTCAAGTAGGCTGTGAAAAATATTTAGTATCTTGTCGAGTGCCAATTCACAATTAATCACCGTCTAATTATAAAAAAATCGAATAAAAAATAAATCACAGCCAACTTGAGGTACCTACACCAAGAAATGAAGGCGTTGTTTATACGAACTTACTTGGAACTTACATTGAAAGTGCGTTCAGACAGGTTTTTTGTTCAATTATTCAAATATCCATCAAATAATTTATAAAAAAAATTCCAAGTGTAGTTCAGAATGACAATTTAATTTCTGTAAATACTAATTGAATTGCAGATTAATCACATGTACAGTAAAAATAATGACAATTAGGAGTACGTTGATTCAAGCTACGATTCATAACATTCGTTCTCTCTCTTTCTGGAGAATAAACTTCCCGACGTGGCGTACGTCGTTTCCGCATTTCAACAATTTACAATTGACTAATTTAAAATACATATGGATACTTGCTGAATTTGATTTGACTAATCTCAAATACAAATGTCTTTCTGATTTTCATGCAAAAATCTGCATTTGTTGCAGCTTTCTGAACTACATTTGACTAATCTGAGATACATGTGATACATTCTGAACTACTGCACTTGCTAAATGTGTAGTCATGGTAGAATGTTTCGATTATCAACAGTGGGGCAAAGTAGGAGATCACGATTCTCTTTTATATTTTGAAATTTTGCAAAGTAAAAGAATCAAATCCGCATATGTTTGAAATCAAAAATGGAGCAGATTGTATGGCGCTTTGGCGCTACCATCACCTAAAGCAACTCCTTATCATTTAATATATTCCAGGACGTTTCCATGAACGTCTGAACGCAGCTTCATTAAAGAGAGCATCAAAGTAGTAATGAATATAAAATAAACTCCGTTCACGATTAAAATGTTTTAAAGAAAAATAACCCAATGTCAGTTTCATAAAATATTTTCAGTTTATGACAATTAAATAATTTTAGGCTTACATTTGTTAGTCGTGAATATGTTTAAAGGTTTGACATTTATTTAGGCCTACATTTGAAAAATCTCAATCGTGAACGGAGAAGAGTTAGAATAGTTAACTATAGCTTATTTAAAAACTAAAGAAACCAAACATTCAATGTCCCTTGATTTTCTAAATATTTGATTGGTTGACATTTGAAATTCGCCTGTTTGATTGGCTAATTCTATGGCGCGAAAATTTAAATCGGTCTCTATAGTTTTTAAATAGAAATTAGTAACTAGTCATTTAGTTGACAACCTGTGGTTATTTAATCGATTAATAACATCTTAAATATTTACTCAATAAATTACTAAGTGTTAGTCACGTGCCTGGCACATTCAACGAATGTGCGAGTGCGTTGATGCTGCATTATGTGATGGTTTTAAATTATTTTTTGGTAATAATATTAAGTCAGACTTTCTTTATCATTTTAACATATCCCTTGTAGTTTGTGTTAGGTGTGCTCGTTTCCTGCTAGTGGCCATTTCGTTTAATAGTGTCTTCTGTATGGTGCTTGCTTGTAAGCAGTACGAGTATCGTATTCTTCCTTAATAATTTGGAAGAAACTATATACCACTAACCACATGTAAATGAACACAACTGAAACAAGAATTATTAATTATTACATGATAGATAGTTTTTACAATGCAATGCATTTTTACTTACCAACTGATATCAGTCCAAAGATTAGCCATAGAGTACCGTTCAACGTGAAGCCATCTATATAAAACATGATCGACGTGTACAACACGGAGATAAAGAGACCAATTGCCAGGAGAATGCCAAGAAGGACCCAAGGAAGCATTAAGAACATATTACGCTGTTGAAAGAAACATATTTTAATTGAAATAAATGATTAGGGAAAATGATAGTTTCTTACTTTGATTATGCCGATTAATAGCAAAATCGATATAAAGATCGTCATGGCAAAGTTGACTAGCACAATGATTTTGACAATCCATTTTGGTAGCCAATCGATTACTATCGTCCGCAGATCAACATTTACTGTGAATATGACAATTATTCCTATAATTGCCAATATCTGAAAAAATAAATTCATAATGTTCTTAGGGATCAAAATTAAGATCAAAATAAAAGTTGTATAGCAGCTTAGTAGTTTTAAATATTGATGAAAAAAATTAATTTATTTAGAAAATCTGTCTTTCTACTCAATGGTCGCAAATATACTGGCATGATTTCCAATAATTATTGTTAGTAAACAGTGAAATTTATCTGTTAAGCAGACTTTACTGTTAAGGTTTCAACAGACTCTTGAAGTTCAAGAAGTCTTGTCTTGAATTTTCGTCAAAATCAAGACAATACTAGGAAAATATTAGTATTAGTTAAAGAAAATAAATAAAAATCGCAAGACAAGAAATTTGGGTTTCAAGACAAGAATTCTTGTCTCGTGAAACCCTAACTGTACTTACAATTCCGGCAACTGCTGCAAAAATACTTCCAGTTCTTAAGGACGAACAACCACAAAATGTCTTCAAAACGGTCATGATGTCGTTTTCAAGTCAATTCCACCTACGAAAATAAAAAATAACTTTGTTAATATCTACTTCCAACATTATCTATTGTATTGCAAATTTAGCACATCTCTGTTATGTCAGTAAGTACACTAATGATCAAAAGTTTTGTCAAAATTTCCGAGTTCGCCCTTACTGCAATAAAACCCTCAAGACGTTAAGGCTGAACATTGCTTGAAAAATATCGTTCAAGTCTGCCAGTACTTATGATCATTAGTGTACATACTCAAGACGTTTCACAGGACATGGGACAGAAAAGAAAATACTTGACTAACATATGTAGTTGAATAAACAGAATATTTTAATTTTAATGATTAACTTCAATTCAATTATACGGGGTGATTTTTTTAATTTTTCATTTCAACGATTATTAAGCGTTGAAAACACTAAATTAATTGAGGCTAAAATATTAAATATTTTACATTTTCCTTTTTGATTTAACAAAAAGTAAAACAATAGGAATTTTACATAATTATTTAAACTTTTAATAAATATTAGTAAAATCATTGCATATGATGACATAATCAACAGATATTTCGTCGTGAAGTGTTGATTGATCTCGTTTTTCTCAGCATGACGCAATTTGCATAAATTCGTAAGTAAGGTGATGCAAGTTTGTCATGCGCTTTACAATGCGTGAACAGTTTTAGTTGCAACTACAAAGCGATTAATCTGGCTAATTATAAACGTCGGTTAAATTGAACGACAATGTTTACTTCGTGGTCGTAGACTAGCAGTATACAGGGTGTCCCGTGACAAAAGACCCCCTGGGAACAGGCGGATTCTGGAGCCAAAACTGAATCGAAAAGTCCAATACAAAATTCTTAGGCTAGAGCCGTTTTCCAGTTATAAGCATTATGCCATGAAAAGAAAAACAAATCCAATTTTTTGTTGGTCAACTGTGTACAATTATTATTATAAATTAAAATTGTCAGTGACGTTTGGGGCCACGAAATCGTGTGGTGACCACATCAGTATATTGTTTTCGTCTTCCATGAATTAACGCTGCGCTATTTCACAAATTTAATGGCTGACTTCCAAGTTCCAACCATTTTACGCTGTTCTTTATTTTGGTATAAATAACAAGTTCGCAGATTTACTTAAATACATTATTGACTTACAATAATATACGATTGATTGTTTAATTCAAAATTGAAATTGGCATGCATAAAAACATAAATATTACAGGTGCAAATTGTATAATTATTCAAATTGGAAGGAACCTTTCTTCTTTCTTCTGGCAGTCTTCTGGTAAAACATTGGCCTATCCAATCGCCGTGTTCTCTGTATGTTTGTATAACGTAATTGATGACGATAAAAATGCAATGTTACGGTTTAATGTTAGGCTGTTTTAGTGACCATTACATTGAACGTGCAGTTAATTTATTTTATTAGATAGATGACCTAGACACAACCACGTAGTACCACGTGTTAAAAGCCACCCACCCATATTTGCGTATAATGTATAATATAAACAGAAACACGGTTCTATTACATCATGCCTTGCCCCCAGGGCCGGCGCGACTAAATGCGGGGCCCTACACAAAATCATAAAGGGGCCCTAACCTAGCGCATAAAAAACGTAGTATTTAATTAGATATTAATTTATTTATTTAATTAAAACATGTAGGAAAAATAACGGAAACTATATGATAATAAAAGATGTTAAGAAAAATATTAGGTAAATTAAAAAAAACATTTTCGGATTTTGATTGTCTAATTCTCTCGAATTCGCGGATAGTGCAAATTTTTTTATTATCTATGTAGAAAAAATAATTGCTGCGCTTTTGGGGGCCTCATCAAAAGCGGTGCCCCACAAAAATGTGTCGGTTACATAGTCCAAAAACCGGCCCTGCTTGCCCCGCAGGCTGCGACGCCGGCATTGCATACAAAAACAACTCCTCCACCTCCTTGATAAGTTTATTTGTCGCTTCGCTATAGTTGGTGACGTAGTTCTGGGCTACTATAAACATTGTTTAAATAAAATCTACCGAGGAGACCATTGAAGGTGAGCCAGTAGAACCGTCACCGTCAACCATAGCAAAAAGCAAAGAGCGTAAGCGTTTCCGCTTTGCAACAAGCATGCGAATGACATTCGCATGAGTATGCCTACAATAAATGCTGCGTAGGTATATCGGTTACGCGTACGCTTACCTGCGATCTGATCTTTAGCAAAGGCCAAAATTGAGTTAAAAATAAAATTAGCAAGGTAACACACAACAAACAAACAAACAGGTCGTATTACAATTGAAATTGAAGCTAAATTTATTGAACAATCGTTAATATTAAAGTGTGACATATTTGTAACGAGAAAGTTCAATTAAAATGCGAATAACCCCTTATCTAAGTGATTTAGAATAATTTACAGACTGTTAAGTTGCGGTTTATTAATGTAATCATAACATTCATAACATAAGTGCTAGGGATCGCCGGTTTCTTTGATTCATAAACATTTAATAATAAGTATCGTCCGTATTGACATTTACCATCACTTTATGAATTAATTTAATTGATTTGCGAATAAATACTTGATTGAAATTGCGCATTGGCCACTTAAATAAATCAATAAGCACGAAATGAGAATATGTGAGATATGAGAACAGACGCGAGAATACCATTTCATCCATATGAATACAGCTCGTACAAAAATGCCGGGGATAAGCAAGACTTATTTAATGATAAACATGCTTAAATAAGGAATTAACAATGGAACGTGGACCTCGTATAACGAAAAAAAATTACGTTATTTATCAACTGTGACGAGGTGCACACAGGTGTTAACATTCAAAAAGTCTTGCTTATTCCCGGCATTTTTGTACATACTGTATTGTCAATGTCGATTGCCATAAAGAGTTTTATATGTCAATGTCGTCGGAACTTGACCTAAATATCTATTTTTTTAGACGACTCCGACCCATGCACAACTTCGTGTTGTGTTATCGACATCGACTCGTCCGCGGCGACGATGTTGATGCCTTCATCTTGACTTCTCTACATGCGTAGTTTCGTGGTTTGCAGTACACGATGTAAGCCTCTTTGAGGCTTTATAATACCATGGAGAGCGAATGTTTTCTATCTCTCTCTGTAAAATGTAAAAATGTATGTGTCCGCGAATTTGCGGGTTGACCCACAAGGGATGTTGTTATACAGAGTGATCAAATAATAATGATGCGCAGTTGAATTTCGCGCCATAATTAAATGTCAAACTACATAAGATTTGCATGTGAGTTTGACATTATTTTTGGCGCGAAATTCAACTGCGCTTCATTATTATATGATCACTATGTACAATCTTATAATATACCTAAATAACAGAATAAATCAGTTGTTATTGTTGCCATGGTTATGACTACACATTCAAAAAATAATGCGAACATTTAGGTAAAAGAAAAGCTGTGCATCAGAACGAAATTCCCTACAATATTCCTTCCACTCTTTGTAAAGCCGATGGGTTTGCGGCTGAATTTAAATAATCTTACAAGTTTGGAACCTAAGATAACCTAACCTAACTGAATAAATCACAATTCTCTCATTTGCGACAATCCGACAAGGTTATAAATAAATGGATTGACGCGTGCGCATAAAATATAAACATCCTAAAGAACAGACGCTGTTCCATTTTCACTCGGTTTATGTTTTCAGGTTCAATTATATCTGTCAATGTTAATATAAATAGTCAAAGGTATGCCTATGTCGAAACTAATTTCCCAACAAGACGCTTGATATTTTCGTGAAAATAATTTTCAAGTATTCTAAAGCAGATGTGCTCCATTATATCAGAGCATTACAATATGTATGTTTAAATTTATTTTCACGCCGCTCTGCAATTTAAAATAGATATCCAAGGTTCGACCAGTGGACGCCATAGATGTAAACATATCTATCATTTTTGTTTTGCCAAATCTTAACTTTGTTTATTAGTAAATTTGGTAATATAAACACAAAGTAAAAAGATGGGATGTCGGGAAATTTTAATGAAAACATATTTGGCTAACATGTGATGCGTGTGTCGATAAATAAGTAAATATAGTTCGTTCCATAGTTGCAGATGGACAGCAATTTCCGCGCTTTCATAATTAAGATTAACGACTTTAACCTGATTTCGGAATTTTCTTTGAATCAAGCAACATGGCGCTCAGGCGCTGTAAGGAGAGCGCCGTTTATTAATCTGTTTATACTGGATATGCGTAACGTTTGCTTTCTATGCAAAAATTACTTCGTGGTTTCCAATAGGATCGATGCTATTTAATCCTTTCATTTGCATAATTATTCATTTGGAAAACTTTAAGGCACTGTTTTTCAATCATATTTTAAACTGTGTTCAAATGAACGAAGTTTGTTGAATTGTTGTCAACAATTGTTGCTACTAAATTTTAATGTCAATCAAATAATGCCAAGTTAAACTTGATTGCAAACTAGCCCTAAATAGAAGTTAATTTGACCCAACTCGCCAAGTACACAATAAAACAACAAATCGCAATAAAAAGGACAACCTTGATCTGATTATAGGTACGTATCTTCCACATACATAAAATGTCAAGCTTACCGAAAATCGAATTTAATTAACACCAGGACCTCCCTCGGCTGTTTTTATTTTGTTTGTCGATGTTTGAATGACGCTTTTGTTATTCGAAGCACACACCACATAGCAGAGAATAAGAACACACACAGAGCGCTCAAATTTAAATAAACTATTGCCTATTGCTGTTATTGTTAAGTATAAGAATTGTTGTTGCTTACGAATAAAATAAGCGT
This sequence comes from Leptusa sp. GC000079, assembly GCA_030264655.1. Lineage (NCBI taxonomy): Eukaryota > Metazoa > Arthropoda > Insecta > Coleoptera > Staphylinidae > Leptusa > Leptusa sp. GC000079. Next base: position 16,244 of record JARJDT010008686.1, read on the forward strand.
GAGGTTAAGCTAAATATCAAACTTGTTGCACGTATTACGCAATACTTTATTTTATCATTTACTAAAACGTTATAGTCGTTGCAATTGTGCAAATTAGTCGAAAGGTCGAATGAATGCCAATTTTTGCAGTTTTAACATTTTTATACCGATTGCTATTCTATTTACGTTTGCAATTACACAAAAAGCAACAAATTACTGAATAGGTTTAGATCATTGCTAAATTTAACTTCATGAAAGTTGCTTTTAAATGTGCAAAATAAATCGCTAACACAACACCAACACTTGGTCGAGACTTATAAGTAAATTTTGATCAAGTTGAACTTGTAGGTGTTCGATAATAACCTTTTTTTTTATAAATTTAAGATGAATTAATTATTAAGTGATTTTAATTAAGTACTTACTCTTTAAGTCGTTATAAATTGAATAGTTGCGTTTAATCGGCCTTTGCAAATGACACTTTGTCACACAAGTTTAATCACTTTCATTCAATGACGCGAAAATTTTATTTTGTGTAACTATTTGAAAAAAATAAAGGGATTTAGTTGAAATAAGTTTTGTAAAAGTAGAATAAATAGATCTCTATTGCTATTAGTTGATTGAGAACAGGCTGATCTAGTGCACAGAAATCGGTTTAAGAGATAAAGCGCGCGCGAACTTAGGCTTTGAGCTGGCCGGTATCGCGGACGATTTGGCGAGAAATCGAAACGCGCGGAACGCGGTAACTGCGAAACCGTCTGTCACGCCAAGTGACCAAAAGATCCGAGCAGAAGGAGAACTCGCTGAGCGCGATCAAAATGGTATTGCTGGACTGCTGCGTACATTCATCGTGCATACATTTTCTTTATTGGAGGAGTTGATGCTTTGCACTAGCTCAATAGCAATATTAAATATCCTACGACCATCGTCACATAGTATGCAAGAAGCAGTATTTGAATAGTTAAATAATTCCAATATAGTTGGATTTGCACGACCTCGATTTTATTTGCGCTTTATCTATTTTCAGTTAACCGTCGATGGCATGTTGCACGTTTTTGCACATTAACAAACTAACCAACAAATTGCCTAATAAATCTTTTGACAAAATCACGAAACGAACTTTTCGCCACAAATCAACCCACCTATCCCATTTTAAATTCACTACACATAGTGGCATGTTACAAAGAGAAATTATAGGTATTTTTTTCGCAGTGTTTTCTATCTTCGCCATAATAAAGACCGGGATAAAATTGGAAAGCTGACCAAGTCAGACAAATTTCTAATTGTAACGTATAATGACTCTGCATTACAGAGCTTGCCAAAATAGAAATATTTAAATAAACTATTTGAAATACTTTTTCCATTTTGTATTTCTATTTGCAATAGTTTCTAGAAAAAATCTATTTTCTTTTTTATTTTTACAATTTTTTTTTTTGTGTATAAACTATTTGTATTTTGAAATAGTTTAAATTGTTAAAATGTTTTTTTTACTTTTACTATTAATTAAAATTTAATTGTAGCAATTTTTACTTTTTAAAATTGCTAAAACTTTTGACAAAAATAAAAAGTTTATCTTTGTATTTGTTGCTATTGGTTTATTATTAAATTTGCAGAAAACACTATTTTTAACTTTTATA
>JARJDT010008716.1:0-19367 GCA_030264655.1 Leptusa sp. GC000079
GTCTTAAATACAAAAAAGACGCAAAATTTAATTGCCTTTAAGTTCCCTGAAGACACTTTTGCCCTAACTAATAGGGCTGTCCAAATATTCGCGAAAACCCACCGAAAAAAAGAGAAAAATGCTTATTTCATGTTGAGAATTCGAATTTTCCTGTAGCCCCTACACGTCTAGTTATACTTGGCTCCCGTTAACACATGAAGTCGCATTTAACATTCTACCTTAAGAATTCCTCTTTGAAATAATCCAAAGAAGGTCGCCACGTGTAGGTGATTCGCCAATTAGTAAATACCCGGTATTTGACCCTATTTATTTAAAAATCTTGTTAGGCGTGTTAATTAATTTTTTGACTTGACATTGAGGGTGTGCAAAAAATAGTGTACCTAACTGATTGCGTTGGAAGAGTCCAATGTGCACACGTTTAATTACTCGCACTCGTTTCGCTCGTGCTCGCAAGACACTCGTGCATTGGACTCTTTCTAACGCAACACGTTACGTAATTTACTATAAACTAATTATTTATCTAGGCCAATTCTCGAGTATTAACGATTGGAGAATATTTTATTCCGTTACATGTATAGAATAAGTATAAGTGGCGCCCTCCCTGAATCAAGATTAAAAGATATTACTTGTCCTAGCTAAGGTCGATTTGAATTTGAATTAATACTGTCGACAGCTTGAATTGTAATACAACATAACATGTGCTTCTACATTGCGTTTAGTTTATTTATTATGTTTGTGTTGTTCCCTGACTTTTCCGCTTTCCTTTTCCATTCCCATATTTAAATCTGATTCAAAAATGCAAAGAAGAAAATCTCTCATACGACATAAGCATACATTTCGCATTTTCACCATGCACAGGAAAATATTTCTGAACATAACATACAAATCTATGTAAAATACTCAGGTAGGCATATGAAAGGAAACATTTGAATGCGCGGAATAGGGAAACGTGCGTTTTTCAAAATACAAAACAACGAAAATGAAGAATAAAATGACTGTATGACGATGAGCAAGGTGCTCATCGTCACCCAACATCTCGTTTCCGTTTGCATCTGTGTCGTCGTTTTGTCGCCAGTCGCCACCTGACTATAAATAATAATAACGTTATTACCGGCTGTTTTATATTTAAATTCAGCCTTGGAGCCTCAGCATTTTCGCCAAACAACCCCGACTCGTCCAAATACGAGACTCATTCGCCATTTCACTTGAATAGGAGTCGTTTACACTTGGCATTACGCATTCGCAATAATACACGTTGATTGATGATGAAATTTAAGTAAATTATGAACTCGCAAAAACGACGACTCACCAACGTAGGCAAGTAGGTACCCACCAAGAATCAAGAAGAAAGAAGCAAATAGGACCGAAATATAAAAACATTATGTATATTCTCGTTTTATCTTTGTTCTTCACGCAACTCGTTACTGCCATCCCGCTTCCATCTCAATTTGTTTTATTTCGGTAGCGAGAAGTATATTTTCGTTTTGTTGCTATAGTATAGCAGGTTATCGGCATCGGTGTAAAGACAAAATACGTTTTTTTGTTCATCTGCTTGTCCTTCATCCCTCTGGTTCTTGTTGTTCAGTTGTCGTCGTTGTTAGTTGATGTTGGTCTAGCTTTATGTTGTACGTTCTATTGCGCTCCTATAACTCGTCACGTATGGTTGAATAGGAGGCAGACATGTTGCGTTTCAAGGATTCCGTAAGGATCATCATTTATATTTTACGCTTGCTAACTTGAATCGTATAAGTACGTCAAAAAACTTGAATTATAATAGCCGATCGTCTAAAATATTGTTTTGTTTTGCCTTTATTTTAATGACATATAATGAGAAACAACTTATTGCGACGTGGTGCTTTAGTAGGTTGCACTTTCTGTTTCTTCGCCGCTCAGTAATATCCGATCGCTATGCAGAAAGCGTGGAGAAAAATGAGGTTCAACAGTGCGAAATAAGCTAATAACCGAACGTAGCTAATCTTGTTTACTATACCCTTATGTAAGATATGCTTTACACACGTTAGTTGTATCCCAACCCAATGTCGCCAATCAATGTTCAGCGGATTTTAAGGACAAAGACCTGTCAGATATTTTGTTGCAATCTTTAAACATGACTTAAATAATCAATGAAAAACGTCATGACTGAACATATCTAAATACCTAAATTAATAATCAGCATTCAGCGAGGGAGTGAGGGCTAAATTTTGTAGTTCCGCCACTGACCGCTGATTAGTTGTCTGAACTCAACATTAATATCAAATATGTATTTGACGAAGTTTATTGATCCTTTGAACTAAATCACAAAACTACAAATTTGGCATATGTGGTAAAACTTATGGCTCGGTTCTTGGCTTGGGTTAACGATTCGTACAAAATCGATTTTGCAATTTCCTGATTTTTAGTTTTCCTTTACTGAAAGCACGACCTAACTACATTTTATGTTCCATGTGCCTGTTATGTTATGTTGGAACTACCTACTTATTAAATTTTTTATGTTTATTTGATTATAAACTAGGAAAAAACTATACTTATGCTCACGCTAATAATAATAAATTAATTACATTTATTTTTGTTTTTATTAGATTTAAGCAAAAAATCTAAAAGCATTAAACTCACCAAAAAGTTTTGAATTTTTCCGGATTTCCGCAGCGCTTTAAATTAAAATAATTAAATATTTAATGACTCATCCGTAATCTAATTCGTAAACTATACAATATTAATTAGCGCTAAATGCATAGACGGATGGACGCTCTAAAAGCATTTCACGCTGGCATCGCCTAATAAATAATATAAAATTTTACTTGAATAGGCTGCGGATGTTGTTTAAGGGCCTTTTACTCCCTCTTGCGTTTGCGGATGTCTAAGACGATGGGGCCCCTAAATTCAGCGCCACGTAATAAAATATGCCGTAAGCCGGTTCCCATCGAACGCCTTCGTTCTTCGGTTCTGGCTCCGGCACCAGCTTCATGCCTTTGTCGATGTTTTTCTTAAAACAAAGAACGAAGGCAAAATGGCAAGGAAAGAAGCGCGATATAAAAATGCGAAACAAGCAAATATAAAATGTAGGTACTAAACGCCAGGGCTGTAGGGCAAACCCATCGCCATTCGCCTTCGTTGTTGGTTGTATAGGCGAGTCGCACAAGAAAAAACGAACGGAAAAATCCTAAAAGAAAATTGCATTATTAATGATTCTCCAGGGAGAATTCTTTTTCGTGATGTTTCTATTAAGGCATTAGCTTAATTACTTAACCAATAAGCAAAACGAACGAAGTGATCTAAATTCTTGCGTAACGTTTAACATTCGCATTCGCAATGAATGTTTCAATGTTTGCTCGCTTGATCTGAAGTTTTTTTGTTTTGTTGTCAGATTTTGCTTGGCTTTTCCTTCATTTTAATCAAGCAAACATTCATTCGCAAAAATCTCACTGCTAGTTGCTAGAAACTTTTAAAATACTTCATGTACACATTGTTTTCGGTAAGTTTTCACGCTGCCTTGCAGTCTGCACTGAAGACTGATGTTATATGACGATTACGTAAGAAGAAAATGTCGTAAGTATTTGAATTTGCATCTTCGGCTTGAATGCCTTGTGAAAATTACAAACTACTTTCCAGTTAGCGATAAGTCTTAATTTATAAGTTTGCAAGAGGAGCGCAATTTGGTATCCCTTGTAGAACGGAACTGAAACTGGACGAAAGCCAGCTTAATTCAACAAGGGAGTGATTAAGACTTATTAGTTACTATTTACAGCTTTCTGCTCGACCTTTTGTGGTCCTTGCTTATGTCCTAGAAACATATTAGAAACTGGAACGTATGCATTGTATATGAGGCCATGCGACTCGGTGCCGATGTATTTGAGGATAAATAAATATTTATCGGGTCCGGCAATGGCTTTACGCTGTCCTAATTAAACTTAATTTATTAAGCAACCCCCAGAAGAAGGGCAGCGACTGAGATGCTCCAGCCGCGCCTAAGTCGGAAGCTGGAAGTGAGACGCAAGGCTTAATGTTAACGTTTAATCCGCTTTGTAAATCCCGAATTTAATTTCTGACGCTTTATTATAATCATCTTTATTATTTAATATCGTTTAATTTCAATTATTGCCAATTAGAGCAACCATTACCATACCTATGCAGCCTATGCTGTGATTATGTATTTTTGAATAAATAATCCATGATATTGTATGTCCCCGTTTCGACTTCTAACGAATAACGGGAATCATTTCAATGAGAACTTATATTTTGCAAAATTTTGATTTAATCTTCATTTTTTATGAATGCAGTTTCGCCAACTTGATGTGAATATTTTAGATAAAATAAAATCTTTGTTCCAGAGTCAGCATTTCAATTTTTTTTCCAAAACTATGATTTCTGAACAAGTTAACAAAGCTTTGTTTGAAATATTTTTCTAGGACCAAATTTTGAAAATGAAAAAATGTTACAACATAAAATGAATCTAACAACTGAAAACAAGAAGAGAAAATTCCTCCAAAAAAATGTCCACAAAAATTAATAATGGAAAATGTTTTCTCTTATTAAGACGAACCGGGGACATACTGTACAGAAAAAATTCGTGCTTTCGAAAAGTTTTCTGGGCACAAATAGATGTCAATTTCATTGACGAAAAAATAATGGAACGAAATTGAAAAAATCTTATTTATTTATAAATGAGACACAGGCACATGTACATAAAATGTCATCTGTAAGTGGATTTTTGTGTACTGGTGGAATAATAAAGTGAATATGGCAACGGTAATGGTGACGGTAATGGGAACACAAACAACAACATAATCTCAATATTGCGTGTCACTTCTATCGCCGACTGAACGTCTAGCTAGATTGAGTCGTACGTCTTAAGTCTGCATAAAATATACAACAATGTACTCCCGCAAGCACCGAACTACCCAACAAAATCCATTCATAATTTATATTTTATGAAATGTACCATAACATTTTCATTTTGATATTAACCCAAAACTTACTATTCACCTCTATTCAACAACTTCAGTCGCTCTGTTTCGAGTAAACACAAAAACGCTCAATTGAACTTACTAGCCTAACAAGCACAGGGCCGTCACCAGGATTTTATTGAGGCCAACACAAAAGAAAACGAATTTAATTTACATGATGCTAATGTGGTGGTTTGTGGGGGTGATCGCATTCAAATTATATGTCTCGCACATGAAATGTAGGTAGTCAAAATCAGATTGGCCTAGCTAGGTCTATTTCCAATCCAATTATGCAATTCTAAGAACCGCACAACAGGAGTAGAGAATCGAAAGATACCTACGTATGTTGGGTACGTGGCGCTATCAGTACGAATGGAAAACCAGGAAAACGCAAACGGCAGGCGGGAAGAAAAGACGAAAAGCGAGCACGTGATGGGACGCAGCGTGCGAATGAGAGCGAGCGGGAGGAGAGATGCAGCTTATTTGAGCAATGCGAAATAGAAAAACGACGCCGAGAAAGTGGAAAAGTGGGAATTGCGATTCGAAAAAATGTGAAAACATCTCGTTGGCTCGTGGGGATTGTTACGGTTAAACCGTAAACGAAATTCGGGATTTACTATTGACTATAAGCGATAAGTTAAAAGGGATAATGCCCTTCTTCTTGCACATCAGTATGTGGTTTCTCAGATTTTTTTCCGTCTGTGTTTTTAGTTTTTATTGTTTGTGATTTTTTCCTAAACGAAGTGGGATTTCACCCTCAGTTAAATAAATTACTTCAATTTTGAAAACTAAAAAATAAATCTCTACACTTATCTAACTTAAGGGTGGAAAATTAGCACGTAAGAGTTTTGCTTGTTTTTGTCTTGCTTCGCTTTATATTGTTTTAACTAAACCGAAATCTTTTATTTTCCAAGAATTTCCCACATTGTCTTTCAAGTTACTCGCATTGCGGCATGCACTTCTTTTTTCATTTCATATACTTGAATGACGGTACACTCGTTAAGTCCGAGGAAACTTTCGCCTTGGGTAACTCAATAATAACCATCTCAACAATTTCGACGCCGATGCTTAGCGGCGAAGCCGAAGAGCGTAGACTCTCAACATAAAGTACAATATGTGTATGTATAAGCGGAGGTACTCGCACTAGGCTAGCTCGTCGCTGATGAGGAAAGTTTTTATTTCGTCCTTTCTTGTTCGTTTTTGTTTCGCGCCGGGCGCAGCGTCCTCGGCACCCTTGGTCCCTTGGATGTTTCTTTGTGATCCTTAGATTTCCTCATCCTCACCTACATAGTTATCTTATATCCGCACGTCCGCAGGTGTATATGTTAATCCATACAAAGCCTCCTCATCGTCATACATTACAACAAAGATTCATCGGTCCTTCTCATTGTCCTGCTTCCTTTTTCCTAGAACATTTCCATCGTGCTTGCTAGTTGCTGATGGCGCTTTCCCCGTCTGGCTTAAGCACTGTTCCATTCCGTTCGATTCTCTTTCGTTTCCCCTTACTTCCGGTTGTAACGGGCCGGCATCCTCTCGGCTCACACAGCGACAACTCTCTAGGACTCCAGGCAGGATCTCTTTCAAACGTTTGTTTGGAGCAACTACCGCAGAGCTACACAAATGCATATTACACAATGCATGCGTCCCTCAATTACTTAGTCCTTTCAACTCTAAAAAGAGGGCGCTTCCGAACCATTTTCTTTAAGTTATCTTTCCTACATACTTACCAATTATCATTTGCCACTTATTGGATAGAGATGTTTTTTTATAGATAGTTTTATTGAGACATACTGTAGATGTCTAGTAGAGATGTTTCTTGTAGTTGTCGTTTGTCGCCATCTACTTGCAGTAATGTTCGTGTGCAGGCTGCGAAGAAATGAACGACAACGAACAACGAATATTCCGGACAGTGGCAGTGCCGGGGAGGCGGCGAATGGCGAATGTGTGAGTGTTCGTGGATGGTTGAAAGAGGCGCATAACCCCTAAGTACCTAGTTAGTGCGCCATTGTGTACGGGAACACGTTATCCGGTCTAGTTAGTGCAGAAGAGACACTTCCTCCCACGTTGGTGCCTCGTACTTACCTACCAACTCGAGGACGTCTCAACTGGTCTACTCCGGTTCTAACACACTCTTTTGCACATGTATCGCACTCATAACCGAAGAGCACCTCTTGTTAACTAGCTCCAGGAGTATTTACAATGCTAACTAATAACTGCTCAATGTGTACGTGAACGAAACGGGCGACGACAACTACAAGATGAGGAAACTTTCAATATTGCTTTGGAAACATTGGAATTTCATCAACTCTCTCAACTTACTTTTTATACTTAGTCGAAAGCTAAAAGTAAAAAACATTACATTCATTACTATAAACGCTTCGAAAAAGTGCTGCGCTGTGATAAACTGCATTTGCTGATGATTTGGATTTGGGTGGAGTGAGCTTGAGCTAACATATAATGAATAAACGCAGTGATTACGTTATGAAGTTGATCCGTAGCATGATAGATCCCTTTCTGCAAACAACCTTTACATTAAGTTATAATAGTGAAAGACCCTTTTCGGCGGGTCCGCTCGCGCTTTGAGGATCAAAGCGGAAAAGATACGATTCCCTTCTCTGCTCTTCCTGATTCCGACCTGCTCCCAGCTCACTTATATTATACATAGAGTCCGTTCTCGTCCTCGTCTTCGGTCTCGTCCTAACCCTTACCCTTACCAGCCACTAGCCACTAGAAACCCAAGCTTGTAGCAAATGCATGCTGGATATACCATAACAAGCGATCTTTTCATCTGTCTTCCCAAACACGTCGCCGACACGTTTCCTAATTAATTACACCATTAAGAGCTACATCCTACTGTACAGGACTACAGCCTCTTGTAATGCCGCACGACAGTTTATTACTTTTACATTTCTATAGCTGAATGTAACGGCGTTATAAATGTGAATAGTTTGCAAAACGTGTCTTAAACATTAGGTACGTTTTTTTCGACAAAAATTCAGCTCTACTCAGTTCTTTTAAAGAGCTCAAAGCTGAGTTCTACGAAGCTACTCAGATTGTAAATAAAAGACATTCGCAATTCTGATTGATATACATACCTAAACATATACATAATCTCCATTCCCGTTTGAGATTTTTGAAAAATGCTGATCATGAAATGCTGAGTTGCCATTAGCATTTCGAATATATGATAGTTTCAATCAACTGTTCAATTAATTAATTATTAATTAATTTAATCAATCAATTAAAGTGATTATTTTTATTAATATTAATGATTATTTAATTATTTTGAACTATATATTTTATGCCGCCATTTAAATATGTTTTTCATCCCACACGCATGGAAAGTTCGGTTTCTCCCTCTTTCGGCGAACTTGAAAGCTTTACTTTCCTTGCCTAGCCAAGAAAATAAACCAAACATTGCATATTAGGCGTCCTTTATTTACACGTCCTTTATTTTTTTTAAATTGGCAATGAAAATATTATTGAAATTTGATTTATTGTTGTACGAGCAATATTTATTGAGCTTTACAAATCTATTTGGAACACAATATCTTCAATTATATATATAATAACAAAATTATTAAGTTTTTAGCAAGTTTTTGCCACAGGTTGCGATTACCAATTTTACCAATTTTACCAATTTTGGCGGGAGTTTGCATATTTTGACCACGTTTGATAAGTGTTCTTTTTTCATAATATCCAAGCAATCAGAAAACAAATACGTCAAATTTCCGTTGCCTTAAAATTAAGGTTTGTAAGGGATGTTTTATGTAGCGTTAGTTGTTTGGTTATTTTGGGCGAAATTTTATTAGTGTAATGGTTTAATAAAGTGAAAAGTGATAACCAAAAGCAAACCGTCATTTATCAACTTATAAGTACACATCAGTAAGTTTATAACCAAATATTTAGGAACGCGGTCTTTAGTCAGTGGGTTCTCCACAGCTTTCCCGCATCCGCATCGTCCTTTAAGGCTTCCTTCGGCGTCTTGCTTGCAGTAATGGTATTTATAATTTTCTTCGCTTCGCTCTTCTTTGTTCTATCGTCTACTGAAGCTTTTCTGTATCAGTTTGAAGCAACCCATGTTGAACATTTGCGATGCACTGCTGGCAGCTTTCGCCTTCATCTTCCATCAACTTGATATAAGTTTAAAGCTTCTCGAAAGGCATTAGCGTTTTGGTTTTGGTTTGCTTGGAAGAGATGTTGGACGTGGCACAGATATTTTTATCAAAAACAACATTTTAACGATCCACGCACGGCACTTGCACAGACTTTGATGCCTTTTGTATTTTGCTTTTCATATGCTTGCTTTGCTTGTTGATCCGATTATTAATAATAACGCTACATACAAAGTGTTACAAAAATCAATAAAATGCATTATGCCGATAATGCATACTTTACTAAATCTGAATCGTGAATGAATATTAACAAATTATGAAATTTCTATTTTGGAAACATGTGGTGTTTATGCAATGCAATACAGCCTCAATTTTCGTTAGGCATTTACTGTCGAGTAACTATTGTTTCAGTAATAAATAATCTATGTGATTTATGCGACATGTTGCTAATGCAATGGTAAAATGAACAATACGAACAATCAAAATGTAAAATGTTTCATTTGTCGTTGCAACTATTATAACTTGAATAAAATAAATATCATAATTTCAATGTTCAATTGGCTCGTGAATTGGTACACGTATACTAAAACCCATTCTAATTGAACTTTAAGTGATTAATTCTCATTAGAGATAGCAGATAGCAAGTTATTAGCATAGCGCATTCGCACGAACACTCAACCAGAATCAGAAGCACCGTTGGTTGTCCTGTCCTAGTCCTATATTTATATAATTAAAGCGGTAATTGGCTAAATAACAAGCCTTCACGTAATACGCAGACGCACAAAGTCATCCACATTGATGGACAATTGCTGCATAATGCACGTTATATGTACTTACATTAGCAATATGTAACATTTACGATCATTGCATTTGAATGCTGCTGCTGCCTACTACTCCTGTTCCCGTTATGGTATTATTATAGGGAAGTTCGACCAGACGCCAGATGCTGACTAATTACGGATTTGTTTTGTTAAGAGTTACAGTACTGACCGCACTCCTATTCCTATTCAGCTAATATCATCAAGATCAACATGAACATCAACATCTATATCAAAGTCAAAGCGGATAATAGGCATGTACATGCATGCTCAACACATATTCAATACCAGGCACTATCTACACCAAGAGGGCAGCTTCATCACAATCGCATTGACATGTATGACAAGTAACAGGTAGCCTCGTTGTTCCAGTAGCAAATTGCACGTTCCTAATGGAATTGCAATATCTTCATGGGATGGGATCATTCAACCCTTGTACGTCATACCTTTTCTACTTCAAGATGAGAATAATAAATTTCAAATTGGAAATAAGCAATTTTAATTCTCAATTTGAAATTGTTGATTATCAGTTTGACATTGTTGTGTTTTTTAGCATGTTTTATGAAAATGAGTCGACGTTCACTCTCACCAGAGACGTACTGTTTTTCTGCATACTCACCTAGTCACCTTGATTCCATAACCTCATCTGATTTTCACTCGATAATCTCATTTGAGAATGGGGTAAACGTAAAAAGAACACGACTATTGATAAATCCCAGCTTAAAGTTGAAAAAGTATCTTTTTAAGTTCCGGTTTAAACTTTTGCATTTTTGCGACGTATCGGTGACGTCATATGACTCATATGTTAATACGGTTGATTATGGTTTGAACCGTCTTCGGCTGTGTTTCCTGTTTCCTTCACGCGCATATTAATGAACCACTTGAAAGTAGTAATTCCTGGAGTAATCATGAGAATTACGAATATACAATAATGAATTATTGGTGCAAAATCGAGGATAGCGAGGAACTGTTTATACAATAAGTACATTAAATTACAATAAATTTATGAGATTGATTTGAGATTTGAGATTATGTCGGAATGCGTCAACCGGTTAAACCCATCGCATTTTTGCGATTCGTAAAACGATAAGTTTGAAGTTGAAAAGGTCTAATTATTTCTTAAACATTTCTTTTTATTGATATTGCTAGTGCTATACTAGGATATCCTGATCCAATCAATATTGGCATACACGTAAAAGTTATCAGCAATCACCTTGCTATCAGCAAATCCGCTCGACATAATATAATCCAAGCAAGTCTATTATTATCCTAGAATTGGTAGCTTGTTCGAAGGTGGAAGATTATCCGTATAAGAAAGACTCTACAACCGCAGCCCTCAGGCCTGCAGGCGACAGCGACAGCACATCGATGGGACGTTGGGATTCTTGTGTTATTATTGGATGTCTACTCAATGTGGATATATCCTAGCATGCTGGTTTATCTCTACAACAACAAGCAAAGTTACACAACCAAACAGGGAAACAGGCTAGCTGCGTATGCCGTGTGCGCGCTTTGCTTTGAGTTTGGGTTTGGGTTAAGTTCCAGGTTTCCTTCAGATCCCCTGGGTCATATCAACATAATACCTACCTGTTCATAGAAAAAGTAGCATGTAGCCAATTTTCCTAAGTCCTTATTAACGAGGATTAACTGACTATATTCCAATAAGTGTGCTCGTTTTACGCACTTTTAGGTTCACTCAGTCTAATCTCACTGAGATAGAAATTTTTAATTTAAATAAAACTGTCAGTTTTAACATTTGCCCAAAAATTCACGTTCTAAAGTTGGTGAGTATTAACTGAGTCATTAAATTTTGTTCAGATTGAAAGTGAACCTACAAATGAGTAAAACGAACACATCTATAATCAGAAATATTTAAGTGCACCTCTAATATTGATTCATAAATATGATTTGTAAGTACACTTTATCAAATTCCGTTTATGAACCAATATTAGAATGTTATAAGCAGCTAAGAAATAGCGGATAAGGAAGTTTTCAAATAACATTTTCAGAATTTCAGAGAGATAAAAAAGACGTAGCTATTTAAATAAGTTTTCGTTCTGTTTTCCAACCACATATTTGGGAATTAGGGAATAAGATAAACTGATGTAAAGAACGAAAACTTCAAAATGCCACACACGTCTGCTAGCATAGAGCAAAGGCAAGGAGAAAGGCAAGAAGTTTTTAATCTAAACTCGCATGCAATTTTTCAAGCAGTTTTTTAAACACCTCGGATGTAAAAACGTATGCAAAAAATCTCCAGGAAAGCCGCCTCCATGCGAAGAAAAAATACTAGAAAAAGTCTAAACGGAACGAACGACCGAAACAAGTTTACCAAACGTGCAGCGCCGCATCAAGTTGTGCATCAAGTCAACTTTCGTATAACCGGAAGCAACAGCAATTTTTTGACTTTTGTGCCCTTTGGTGGAAGCTGAACTTTTACATATAGCATTTTGCGTTCACTTCGCATAATACCATCAACCGCATGCAGTTTCTCCATACTAATATACGAACGCTAACTTGTTATTTCATTCGTGCGGCACGTCTGCTGCTTCTGGTGCTCTCTCTGTGCGAATGAAAAACTCTATCCACTAATGTTAACCCCAAACGTAACATTTGGGCGTTATCTAATAAACTCTCTCAACATTTGCTAAACCTATGCGAAATCTACCCAGAGCCAGTGTCTTTTTTACATCGTTGGAGGTCCCTTCGGAGCACGACGTGGGACAAAAACGGTCCGAGACACCGTCTAAGCGCATTTCTCTTCGCACATTTCGGACACAATAATTTATTATAACAATTCGTATATGGTAAAGAAAAACACAATAAAAACCAAGCACTGCATGAGTATACACACTACATATGTATTAGGTGTAATTTGCGTTGCGTCCTTGCCTTGCCGGGAAAAAAGGAAAGTTTATTCGGCGACGGTGACCACACGACTTTATGATACTCCCGGCCCGGTGGACCCGCAAAAAGTTCGCAGTATTTAAAAACCAGGATTCACTTTCAATTCGTTCTGCGTACCTACTTCGAACAAGTGCGTTGTTTTTTTGCCCGCTTTAACATTTATTCATATACATACGCATTGAGTTTACGATTTTTTACGTTTTTCCTCCGCTTTCTTGTTCGCAGGACGAAATTGATTGTTCTATTACATCGAGAGCATTGTGTTTTGCCCCCATTCATTCATTGCTCTCTTCGTCTGCGCATTCATTCTGCATTTCGTCTTTGTTCGCATCACAACTGTTTGCCTTCACTCGTTGAATCGTTCGTTCATTATTTTCTTCTCTGCCCCGACGTGCATTTCTCAATCGAATCGACGACGCGTTTTCATTTCGATTGATGAAAGAATAAAGGAACGAAAGAATAAAAGAGCGTAATAAGCAATCGAAAGACAAAATGTTCTCGTCCGTAATAGACATGGCCGTATCTACACGGGGCTTTTACCCTTATCCCCTCCACGATTTTTGGCCCACTGAAATATTTGACACATCCTTGTAAACAATTTTCCTTAATACGACCCTGCAAACAGTTGTATACTATTTACTCTTGCTCTCCATGGAGCACTTCTTGTCTACTCCAACTCGAACTGCAGTTGGAAATGACTAATTTAAGACTAATTTAATTCAATAGAGAATAAATAACGGAGAAAATGTAATTTAAAAAAAACAAGCTAGAAAGTAAACGCTGCGGAATCAATGTTGGGCCAATATGTTTGTTGAAAGCATGCAAGCGTAAATTTAAAATGGAAAAATTAGGGAGAAATTGGAAAATGTAAATTTGGCGTAGATAATAATGATTATTATCAATTGGAGCGTGTAATAATGTGTGCATTAAAGAAGAAAATTAAAAAGCCAGACATTTAACGTAACGACCATAGTCGACCGTTTTCTTCCGTGCTGATCCTCCTGCGTGCAGAGAAGCGCACGATCGATGGTCACGTCTGATTAGTTTTAATAAATTCTCGCACACCTGAGCACATAACTTCGGGGACGTTTCATCCATAAATTTTTCGCATACTGCATACGCCTCTTATATGTTTATATAAAATTTGCCCTATAGCAGATAGCTGATCGAAACGATCCGTGGCCGGGGAAAGCAGGGAAACATTTTGGCCACCACCTGACACCTTGATGCGATTCAACGCATTTATGCGAGAAATCTCCCAGCTAGCAAGTCACTGTTGACAATACTTTCCTTCAACTTATCGATATAGGCGGGGAATGAAGAAATAAATAAAAAAATGGAAAACACACAAAATGCGAAAGAAAGAAAAATGTTGCGACTGATCCGAATCGTCCATTCCATACGATACATTGCGGCAAACCGTTACAATATTATTAGATATTGGTTTTTGCCATGGTATCGTTTTCCCCCCAATATTTATACTTATATATATTTGCTGGTCTATTCTATCACTTTTCACTATTTCTTCTTGCTCTTCGAATTGCTTTGCTTGAACTTTCGACGCCAGGACCAGGCCAGGATTAGAACATTGTTGATCTGTGTATTATATCCCAGCGAAATACGGAATTAATACCCGATTGCAATAAGAAATATGATGTCCTGCGGCAAATTTAATTAATTTTTTGATTTACTGCTTTTAATATGAAGAAACTTACGGCACTAAATCCGGACCTGCCAGTACGTTATGATGCGTTATGTCGATGACACATGTACAAGCATACAAACGACCGCGACGCCAACGCATACGAATTCAATTTGAAGGTTGATATAAAAAATTGACACGTCCTCTTTTACATTTCCTTCTTTCTATTCCTTGCTGAAGCTCAAGCTGCAATTCTGTTATATTTTCTCGATTCGCTATTCTTTTCTTTCTTTCTATTTCCTATTGTATGCGTTGAGTTGTTTTGGGGTAGTCGTTGAGTTTGAGTAGTGTTGGTAGTGGTGGCGCAACGCGGGCAAACATAAAAAATGGCACATCATCGGTTATGTGCGACGCGTATCGTTACGGCTTTTCGGTTATATCCATTGCTATTGCGAGGCGGTCAGTGGCGTATCACGTATTCATCGGCAGCATCATAAAGTTGACTTATGGGGCCCCCATTAACAATTTTGCTATTTCAGTATTTCCACAAAAGACAGTCATCACACCTGCCAACTGATGCGTGAATTGCGGCTGTTCTGGTTATGTTTACATTTCTGCAAGTTATAGGAAGTTACAAACAGGTGGAGCTACTTGAACTACATCAGTATTATCGAGAGAATCGAGTAATCCAAACTTTCTCTGCGTCTTTTTTTAATTTTTTAATTTTTCTTATATGTATACGGTATTT
This sequence comes from Leptusa sp. GC000079, assembly GCA_030264655.1. Taxonomy (NCBI): domain Eukaryota; kingdom Metazoa; phylum Arthropoda; class Insecta; order Coleoptera; family Staphylinidae; genus Leptusa; species Leptusa sp. GC000079. Next base: position 15,174 of record JARJDT010008716.1, read on the forward strand.
AGAGTGTGTGAAAAGTACTTTTCATGCTATAGTTAAGTAAACGTAAACACTTCACACACACTTTCGTAGTTGGGAAAGTTCAATATAGGTGGTGTTACATATTGTTTGATTTTTGTTTTATAAATAATAACTATTATTCTGCAGACGCGCAAAAATGAACTTTTTATGTAAACTGAAGTAAATCTAAATTCAACTTTATTTGTATGAGTAAACAAAAATTAAAAAAAATTGTTATTATTAAATTAAAAAAAAATTACTTTCAATAGTGTTTTGTCCAGGAAAGTCGTTATTACGTTTGACAGGGCGAAAACGGAGGGTCAATTTGGGGGGCCCTTGAGCAATGTATGTTTCATGTAATAACGCGCCACTGAAGATGGCGGACATATTCAGTTTGTTGAAAAACCGAAGAAACGGGTCCGCGAACGACTTTCGACTATGACTATCCACACTATCCAGCAATCCTTGGTATCCTTTGCAGCCACCCAACAACGAGTCAACGACAGCTTGGAGCACAGCACCGAAGCTTCGCTCGACGCTCCTTATGCATCCTTATATCTTCTTATACGCGCTATACATTGCTACATACGTGCTTGCATACAAAAGAAGCAAGGCGTAGTTATTCTGGCTGAGAAATGGATATTGTAATATGTGAAATGGATAGTGTTACGACTTCCCATAACTTTGAAATCCCCTTTTTCCGTTCTACGTATAGGTTTTCTCCACTTCTTGCCATTGCTTTCCGTCTTTCCGTGCGACGATGCGTTGCTCAGCTCCGTCGCCCATGCAGCTCGTCTCTCGCAGATCAGCTTCTTATTTTCTAGTTACAAGCCACCCACACACATGTAGTGGTTTCGTTATTGTAAAGCAGTTGTTAGCATCGTGCATCTTTATGAATTTTCATTGGAGCGATGCATTGGATGAAAGCCACAACTACCAACTTCTTATTTCTTATGCATACTAAAGGCTAAAGGCACTAAAGCTAAAATAGAGGATAAGAACTTCAAATCTTAGATCTAACACTTTTCGCGCTTCTTTCGACTCGTTCGTTTTATGTTTATGAGCATATACAATATCTATATCCAAATATGTAAATTGTTTGAGGTTTGAGGCAAAGCTATAAAAATGAAAAGAGATAATACTAAAATAAGATGTAGATGATGGTGGAATAGAACCCAAAAGAAATAATGAGATAATATGCATGGGGAAGAGAAGGACGAGGTGATGAAGAAGTGAAGGGATTTTGGGCATGAATAACAAGGATAACGGAGAGAGAAAGAAGGGAAAATTAATTTCGTAATGTGCTTGATACACTTTACTTCAATTCTTATTATGCACAACGATCTTGTTATCATGTTATTATATTATTATGCTGATGGGCGAATATGTTAAGAAAAGTATCAAGATTATGAGGTTCTTTCATTGCGTTCCTTTTTTCTTGCTTCTCTCTTATAATTTCATAGTCTCTTCTATAGTTTGCTTTCCTCCTTCAGTTTTTGCATTTTTCCTGTTTCATATACGAAAATGTGTATTTTTTTCATTTTAATCTTAACTTTCGGTGGTATTTCATTACTTTACTAGTAGCACTTGAGTGAAAATGTTTGCCGTTAAGCTAATGCACTCGAAAAACGAGTTTCCACAAGTAGCAGCACTAGACATAGTTACACGAACTCCAAGTTAGAAAAGCTAAAAAGGCCGAAAGAACACGAAATGCATTTTCTAAGAGTAACCATTTTTCAAGCACTGCTTGCTTAAAGTGATTTTTTCATTTTTCTCTTTCGCTTTTGCTATTATACGACATGCACGTTTTTGAATAATTAATCTTACATACTTATCACAATTAAAACAACAAAACGTTACTGTTGGCTAGCCATACCATACAGGGTCATTTAATAATTTAATAATGACTAACGGAATTGCCGTCCGTGTCACTCACCAGCTGTTTCTCAAAAGCATCACTATAAATGTGCATGTAAAACTAAAATAAAATTAAAAATGTTAAGTATATCCAGTTATTTTGAGAAATATTTTCAAGAATTCTTGTCTGGATTTCGACGAAATTCGAGACAAGATCAAGACAAGACCCGGTATCGAAAAATCAAGACAAGACAAGATTTAGATTTCAAGAAACTTTCTTAAATTTAAAGAAAATAAATAAAAATCGCTAGACAAGAAACTCAAATTTCTCCAATTCAAGACAAGAATTCTTGTCTCGTGAAACCCTATTCATTTGCCTGATTAAAAGGTTTTAACTTTCGTGTAGTACCATAATCTGACACTAGAGGCGTATCAGTTCATTGCAGCTCTCAATAGAAAACCAGCCAAATGTTTGTCCTTCTATGTTTTCTTGATCATCATCCTTATTAGAGTACAATATTTTTGAAATCCATATTCAATATCCAAAAACACTTCGATTTATGATTGACGTGCGGATGCGCCTGTCGTGCATTGAGTAGGCGCCCATGTTCTTTTTTGTGAGGTGTGGGTTCGAGGCTCGACTTACGTGACGAGTCTCTAACGAAATTAATTACGTTGAACAAGCGAGAGGATGGGGTCGTAGGGAGGAGGCACCAGGGTGGAATCCACGTGCTGCATGCTGCAGGCGCGAATCACTACATTGAATGAATGGGGTACATAATACATATAGCAACAGGAACAGGAACCGAAGAGAAGATGTGTTGCTGGTTGCGCTGGTGTGGTGCACGGTGCACGTGATTGAAGAGAGATGCGAGGCGTCGGTCTGGCATTAGTATATCTGCAGCTTGTACAGACGACACTAATATATTTTCTTCTGTTTTGCCGCCGCCCGGGCCTGCTTGGTGCTCGCCGTGCTCGCAATGCCGCAGCAAGTTTTGTTTGCGAACGATTTGTTTAGCAGACGAAAGACGTCGGATGCCTTTTCGCGCCCGCTTAATCGACCGTAACGCATTTTCCCATTTTCTCCGTTTCCCTCCCAGATACCCACACGGACACGTTCTCCATCCACTCTCGCGCTGCCAATTTATTCTTGTTGTTTGGTTTTCTCCTTACACCAATCTTGAGCATTCTTTCAATTCCTGGCATTTTTTCAATCTGAAACTTAAATCGTCGTCGTCTTCAAATGCCTATACAAAGCTGAAAGCTCAAATTAACACTGAAATCCGGTTGTGAAATGTTTACTAGTTGGAGTTGGAGTGGTGTAAAAGTTGTGATTTTTATTTTATTTAAATAAGCTTCATTTAAAATCATAAAATGGAATAACGAGACCTGCGTAGAACTAAAAATATCTCATTCGATTCGTTTGGCTTTGTTATTTAAGTGCTTGTTTAACTTTTAGAAGAAATAACAAAGCTGAAGGAAGGTAGAAAGCAGGTGGAAGGGTGGCAGGCAAACAGGCAAGTCCTGGCACTCCTGGCAGCAACAGCAAGCACAAGCAGCGGGCTGGATGTGAAGAAGGAGAAAAAGGCAAAGATGGGAAACTTATTTACCTAATCACGCCATTCTTTTCTTCGCACGATGATTTATAAACAGGCTGCGTCGTTGAAAAACTAATAGGCTATGAATTTTAAAATTCGCACATAGCGAAATTCACTCGCTTCATACACTGTACGTACCTTATAATAACGCTGGAAATGAAAAGAAAAAGGATAACAGTGACACAGAGGGTTGGAATATGTGCCATTAGGGTTACGCTTACGCAGCCCGAGTGTACGCTGTAACGTATATCTTTTAAAAACGTTCTTACATCGTACATCCTTTTATCATTCAATCTTTCCATTCCGCCTTTCATTCCTTCACTTCTTCGGCTTTGGTTTCCTCGCCTCGCTTATTCTGTTAGTTTGTTGCTAGTACATCATTCTACATGGGGGCGTCGCGTGAGCATGTTGCTGTGGACGAAGTGTGGTGTTTCTTGTCTAAGCATATTTATCAGGATATTATAAAGAAAGAAAAACCAGAGCCAAGAGGGAAACGCAGAAGCTGAACGCTGATAACTTGTTATCATTGTCTCGCTTCTCGCATCGTCCATACCTCAAATATGTGATGTTCAACAATGTTTCGCCTATGCGAGCGATAAGTGCTGTTTTAAAGCTTTAGGGCGGTAATAGTATATTGTGACTCTAGGGCAGAAAGTTGAATTTGCCGGCCCGCCGCTTTTTGTCTGCCCGAGCGAAGCGAGGGCAGCAGGAAGCGAAGGGACGGCAAACAACTTTCAGCCCG